>JANUSC010000272.1:0-305821 GCA_025200525.1 Camellia lanceoleosa | reverse complement strand
CAAATCATAGTACAATGTGATGAAAATGAGGCAACAAGGTACATGCAAACATGCATAAATGCAAGGGACCATACCTATGAACAAAGTGCAACTCTACCAAAGCATGACAAGGATGAAATATGGCATACAATGACACATGTTCCAACAAATGACATACAAGATGGTCCCGGTAATCATGCAAACAACTCACCCGATGCATGTTGGATGGCACAATTACTAAAACTAGTGAAGTGCATTACACTAGAGGTATGCAAAGCGATGCCCAAATGACCAAAACCAACCCCTTAAATAGTCCCTATGCACCCAAAACAGTTAAGGGTAAATACTAAAATGATGGCTTGTAATGCACAAAAATGAAGTTCATGCAATAGCCCAAAAATGAGGCATACAAGCACAACTCTCAAACGATGAAGAGTGAAAATATGGGAATATGGCACAAGTATAAGCTCGAAATAATACGTTCAATGATGCCAAAACATGAAACAACTCTGTTACATGCAAGAGGCTTCAAAACCGAAGCTAGACAAGGGTATTACACTACAAGCATGAATGGCAAGCATCATTCACCAATGGGACCTCAAAATAGATCTAAGGCAGCCCAAATCATGAATAAAATCAGTTTAGAACATGGCCAAAATATGCTAGAATCAAGGGCCAAAACAACATGCAATGTGAGCTAATGAACATGGATTACACTACAAGCATGCCATGAAGCATTCAAAAGGCCATATTAAACCAGCAAAATTCAGAGACATGACATGCCAACAAATCCTAAAACCCATTGAAATATGATCAATGCATGCAAGAATGACATGCTCCTTTGATAGGCTATAAAAGGGTTATCTCTACACATGCAAGAGACACACCCAAGGTGACAAAACTAACTCTAGAAAGAGCCCAGGCAGGCCCTAAAAGTCACTGAAAAGGGCCCAAACAAGGCTTGAGGTGCAAATGAAGGCTATTTTTGTAAGGCCAAAATACTAATAAACATGATAAGGAGGAGAGGCTCACCCTCTCTCGATTTTGGCTCTCAAAACATTATTTTGATTCAATCGAAACTGCTGATTTAGTGGTTAAAAGGCTGCTGTAAAGGTTAACACAAAGGCCTTAGGGCATGGCTCAAAACAAGGAAAAATGAAGTATGCAAGGGGTAGATGACCCCCAAAAACAAAAATGACCTTAAATAAACATCAAAAGGACCTCAAAACAAGACTTTTTAGTTGACAACAAAGCTCAAATATGCATGCAAATAAGGCTAAGAGATGGATCAAAATAAAGCTTAAAAGAGGGAAAAGTGTGTTACTTTGAAGCTCAAACCAGACAAAGAATCTCTGAGCCCAAACCAACTCTTTGAGACCTCCTAAAGACCTCCAAGAACCTTAGAACAATGGTAGGAGGAGTGTGGCTATGAGGTGGTGTAATAGGTTAAGAACAAGACCCTTGAGCCAAAATATAGAGAGATATAGAATCTGAGGTGTGTATTTTTCCTACAAAAATCAACCCGGGTATATAAGGGAGAGGCCCTCATAGAGGAGCAAAGGTTCAAGCTTCTTGAGGAAGCTAGAGCAAAGGTCTCAAGCTTTCAAGAAGCTTGAGCAAGGTTCAAGCTTCCTTAAGAAGCTAAAGAAAGGGTTTAAGTTTCTCAAGAAGCTTGAGAAGGTCTGAGCTTCCATAAGAAGTTAAAGAAGGGTGCAAATCCTTCATACAGTGTATGGAGGATACAGCAGGCCTCACTGCACAAATTGCAACAACGATAGAGACAAATCAGGGAGGCAGCGTAATTCGGCCAGTGGTCGATCGACCACTTCGGCTCACTACCACTAAAAGGTCCAAATCAATGAAAGGTGGTCAGCAGCCCCATTTGATGGTCTTCACATTGAATGCAAGCTAGTGGTATGGTGGGAGACCAGTAAATATGGCTCAAAGACCAAGGAGACCAAATTTCCCGACAAGAAAATTGGTCAAGGGAGAAAAGTGGTCTCAATGAGAAAAGGTGGTCTCCCACCCTTGTACCACTTCCTCCCAAACAATGAAAACAAGGTCCATGCCAAAATGAACCAAGACAAGATGCAAAACGAGGGTTCGGGTCAAAACGTGGGTCGGCAGTGCCCAAAATGTCAAGAGACGAAGTGGCGGCGATCGTTAAAGGTGGTCTCCCTGCCAGAAGTCCCTCCGGAGAGAGGAAGCAAGGCGTGTGCTGAAACCATGCCAAATCTGAGAAAGAGCGATCCCGAATCGAGGCGCATGGCCGACGGCTCTAAAAATCGAACCGGTCTCCAACGGGAAAAGTGGCTCACGACTATTAAAAAGTAGCCTACGGCCATCGAGAAATGGCTCACGACCTCTCCTCCCTGCAAGAAGAGAAAACAAGACCTGGTTCGTAAACCGAGGCAAAACACAAAGGGGTCCCGAGGTCCGGTATGGTTTCACCAAACTCAAACCTTAGAACGAGCACAACAAGCACTATCACCGAAGCGCCAATCGATGACGTTCGAGTCTTAAGGTTTGGCCAAAATGGGTGTCATAAGGCGAGACAAACCGTCTGAATGACCGCGCAAAGAGAGTCGACAGGCCTGGATCGTAAAAGCCAGGTAAAGGTTGCAGCAGCGATCGAATCTAATACCCCGCGATGACGCCGGATGCTAACGTAAAGTTGAACGCCAAATCCGCATCACCACGGTGATTTAAGGTATCGATTTATCACATACTTAGTGAAATCCGCGACGAGATTACGCCTGCTTCGCCGCCAAGTTAGGCGATGTGTAAAAGGTTTCAATCATGATACCATTGCACATTCCATAGAGAGCGAGGCACTTGATTTAAGGACCTGCTTGCCTCTAAAGCAACACTTGAGGAGCCGGTCGCAATGGACACTTAGACCTTACATCGATGTAGCGCAGAGCCGCGACCACGCCCGCTTATCCAAGTGGTTCGGATGACTCTAGAGGCGCCCCTCAAGGAGTGGTCAATGTGATCCATGGCATAGTGGAGTTGGGCGCTGCATGCGAGCCCGAGGGATGATAAAAAGGCGGAGCATATGAGGAAGTTTTGTCACCCAAATTTCATGATCAAAAGGGCAAGACCGAGGAGAAAGATGTGATTAGTTTCTCAACTAGACCTAGAGCGATGCAAACGCCGCACAATGACGCCTAGTAGTCACCTCCGATCGAGACTTCGGCGTCAAGCGATCTTGATTGACCAGTGAAGCTCTATGAGATTATACTATGACGCCTTCAAGCAACTCAAACTCCGGATACAGACTTGGCTTCGCAACTTTGCCACTAATTGGTTTCAACTCACAAACCGAGTGCCTTATGGAAGAGATAATCTTACCAAAGCTTCTGATTCGCGGGTCAAGGTGGAGTTCGGTATTGAAGGTGTCGCCCACATACAACCCGATCTTAGGTAGGGATGGTTTCACGCTATGCAGCAAGAGCGCCAACCCACCACCAAAGTTATGAGGTTCCCCGCCTATGGGGGGAAGTTGAGGAAATTTGGGGTGACTGTCATGTCGAAGTAATGTTTCGTGGCAGCGAATGGGAGCCGAGCCGCCAAAGGTTTCGCAAATGATTGAAGGTCCGGAAGACCAAAGTGTCCTTGATGACGCGGCACCAAGGCCAAGGAAAAGGTCAAGAAGAGTTTGTGGAAGTGCAGATCGACGACCGACAAATTCAAACAAGTTCTTTTATAGTGGTCAAGCATGACTACCCAAGAAAGGATCGAGACGGTAGAGTTCTTGATGGCGAATATCAAGTCTTCGCATGGACGCTGTATCAACATGCCCGGCATTGATCCAAGCTTAATTTGCCACTAACTTAATGTTTTCCGATGCATGTCCTGGCCATTCAAAGGACGAGAGACGGCTCTTCATCACATCGAGGTAGTCATGAGAAGTGAGGAACCCGCTGAAGCAAGGGCTATCCAGAAGTGCACTACCGTGGGTTTCAAACACTATTAGTGCCCAAGAAAAATGGGAAGTGACGAAGTTTGCATTGATTACAAGACTATCAACCGAGCTTGTCCTAAAGACACCTTTTCTCCGCCGCATAGACCAGGATCTCACGCACGCATAACAGCCCGCCTCGATGCCTATCGCGTTATCACCAGACGCCATGCATGCCCGCATCATGTAGATAACGCTTCTTTTCACTACCCCGAGGGACCGCTTTTGCTATCGAAGTCATGCTTTTGGTTTGAAGAACGCTAGCAACTTTCCAAAGGATGGTGACTAAAATGTTCGGCCTCGCTTAGGTCAATAATAGAGGCTTTATTGACGACATGGTAGTCAAAAGCGTGCAACAAAGCCGATCACTTATCCGACCCAGCCGAGATGTTCGCTATTCCTAAACAACACAAAGCTTTGCTCGAATGCATCAAGATGTGCCTTCGCTGTGGGGTTCGAAAATTTCGGCTTCCTAGTCACAAACCGAGGCATCGGCTTTACCTCACAAATCAAAGCCATACAAGAATTGAAGCAATGAATTCGCAAAGGACGCGGCAACATCTCGCCGATATGGCAACCACGCTTAAACCGATCTATAAGCCACCATCGATTGTTGCCGCTTTCTTTAGAGCTTTGAAGTCCAAGTTTTCATGGGACGAGAATGTGATAGGCTTGGCCGAGCTCAAGATGTATTTATCTTCCGCTACCACTATTGGACACCCAAGCCTAGCGAAGAATCTACCTTTATCTCGCAAGCCAACATGCGCTAGTGCGGTTTGTCCGATCGAGGGCATCCAAAGATCTCTATCTTTTAATACGTGAGCAAAACCTTGTTACCAAGCAGAGTTTGAGGTATTTGCCATCGAAAACTTGCTTTACGCTTATCGATGGCCTCTAAATTGGTGCACTACTTTCATGCTCACACAATCATCAAGTTGACCAAATTTCCTCTAAAGCCTTGTTTGAGCGGCTGATTTCTCAGAGGATACTGGCGGCGTCGAATTGGGCAATTTGACATCAAGTTTCAATTCTAAACCGCCATAAAAACTCAAGCCCTAGCAGATTTCATCGCGAATTTCGCCGAACACACCGGCCATGTTCGTGGATCTACCACCAGAGTCGAGATGGCAAATGAAGGCTCAACAGAAATAGCACAACAGAGCGATGTTGACGACGCGAAGCTTGCGCGCCCATCCATACAACCTTCAGTCAAATTGTACCCCTGCCTGGCAATGTGACGATGGACTTGGGAATAATCGCATCAACCCGTTGGGTCCGAGGCCGACGCTAAGGAGGATGAATACATATCTGTCAAACCATCAACGGGCGAGCTTGCAACAAATATAGCCATGCGCCAAGCCACCATGATGCCGCCAACCCGCAGCCTCCCGGTGATCCCTCAAAAATTGGATGCTTTTTGTTGCGAAATGAAAACTTGAGATGGTGCCTCGAATCGGCAGACGCACAGTCAAGTATTGTTTTTGATCTCGCCCACGGCCTAACCATCGAACACGCTTATTACACCGGATTCCCAACGCCGAACAACGAGGTCAATACGGCGGACCGAGTAGCTGATTTCAAGCGCCTCCAATGGCGCCAAGATCCGAGCCGATGGTTCAAATGATTCCTAACTCACATCAACCAAGTGTCGGGATCTAGGAAGCCAAAGATAATAGAATGCCAAGTACTAAGCTCTAGTGAGAGAACACATCAAGGAATTCCAAGCAATAAGGGTCCAACAAATTAGCCGTGAAGAGCATTTCGTTGGTCGTCTAGCTTCCATGTTTGACAATTCAACTCCCAATCCTCTCCTCATTGAGTTTCTCCCAAGGCCTAGTATTGAGGACTCCGCAAGATAAGCACTCACACCCACCTTTGGCCTCTCTTGGATGGATCCTATCATCCTTTTTCTAAAAGAACTAATTCTTCCAACCGACAAGAAGGAAGCACATAAAGTTCGCCAAATCAGAGCGGTTGGCTCTTTCCATCCGGTGCTTTATATAAGAAGTCATTCATAGGCCTGCACTTCAAGTGCGTTCATCCAGATAGCGTGGAAACTTTCCTGCGAGATCTATGAAGGAATATGGAAGTCACATCGGGAGATTTGGCCCACCGAAATATCTCAAGAAGGATATCGATGACCATGCATGCTAATGCTCAAGTATGTTAGAAATGTGAAAATGCCAAGTTCGCCCACCAAATTCACTAGTCGCCAGAGAACTTTTTCTCTCACAAGCCTTTGGCCTTTGCGTATGTGGCCGGATATAGTGGGACCACTCCCAACCAAGACCTGCTATTGAAGTTCTTCATTACGGCCATCGACATTTTTACCAAATGGGTTAAAGCTAAGCCCTTAGCAACTATCAAAGAGAAAGATGTCAAACGGTTTGTTTGGAAGAATGATAACACCTGCTTACGCCCTCAAGGTTTTGATTTTAATAATGGCACCCAATTTGATGGGCTACTGCTCAAAGGATTTTGTGAGGAATTGAAGATAGAATTCTATAACTCCACCTTGCCACTGCAGCCTAATGGCTGTCGAAGCATCAACAAGACCATTCTCGATGTGTTGAAGAAAAGGCCAGAGAAAGCCAAAGGAAAATGGGCCAAGGAACTCCCAAGGCCCTTTGGGCATATCTGACAACCCCGAGACGCCGACTGGGAAACTCTTTGCTCGCATATGGTACGGAGGTGGTCATCCCATTGAAACCGCATGCCCACCATCCGCAGTAAAATTTTGAGCCCGAAGTTGAACTCTGCCATCGCTCGAATTGACTTAGCGAGCGCCAGAAAAGGCTTTAATCCATGCGTCGCGATACCAACAAGAACTGCCTGTGAAAATACAACAAAATGGTGCACCCTGCATCGCTTAAAGTTGGAACCTGGTTTATGAAAGTGATGGCAAACACAATCGTGTCGAAAGCGAGGGCAAATCGGGAAAGGCCTTACAGATAATCGGTCTAGTGGGCAAGGGGAATACCACTTAGAGGACTTGGATGGCAAAGGCATACCTCGCCATGGAATGCAATTAACCTCAAACGCATTTATTTTTAGTATTTGTTTTTTTTATGTAATTTTTTGTGGAAGGACTTGCCACTGTAACTCTTTTTGCTTCTGAATGTAACTCTTTTTGACACTGTAATAGAAGTGAAATATCTTTGCTGAAGAAGTTTGTTGTGTTCGGAGTAATGTTGTAACCGAAGTTATTCTTACGCTTAGCCAAGATAATTTACTCCAGCCTAAAAGAGTTAGTGATTTGCCTAACTCCAAAGGCTCTAGCCGAGATGATCTACCCCGGCTAGAAGGGTTGAAGATGTGCTCAACCCTTGTGTTCTAGCTGAGATGATTTACCCCAGCCAAAAGAGTTGGTGATTTGCCTAACTTAAAGGCTATAGCCGAGATGATCTACTCCCTAGAAGGGTTGATGATGTGCTCAACCCTTGTGTTTTATCCGAGATGATTTAATTCTCGCTAAAGAGTTAGTGATTTGCCCAACTCAAAGGCTCGTCGAGATGATCTACCCCTGCTAGAAGGGTTGATGATGTGCTCAACTCTTGTGTTTTTACTCGGATGATTTACCTCGCTAAAAGAGACGGTGATTTGCCCAACTCAAAGTTTTATGCCGGTTTGCTCAATCACATTTTTGTGTCGAGATGTTTTATGTCACTTGAAGAGTTTATGATTTATTTTAGCATATTTATGATGGGTATCTCGGCCATATATTGACTACTTATTCAACTCTAGTAGTAAGGTTTATTTTGACCGAGATACTTTTCTCACAGTATGTATAGTTCAGTTGGAGAATTTACAACAACACCAGATTGCAAGAGTACAAGCGAAATGAAAACTTTTCATTGATAGGATTATTGGGTACATGAAGTGGGGCTTGTAACCCGATTACAAAAACTCAAACAAAAAAAAAAGGGTCTAAACTATGCTAACGGAGAGAGGTAAGCAAACTCATCCCCAGCTGCTTCTATCACAGCTTCCACGTCAACGACCGCGGCCTTCTCCTTTTCACCGAAGTTCCTCGCTACCGCTGCCCTTGGCCTCCGCCACGCCTCTTGCAAAGCGTTGAAGATTTCACATGAGGGAATTAGGTAGGCCAACAAAAGGTCGGAGGAGAAGCAAACACTGGTCTCCACTCCTTGCCGAAGCCATTCGCCTTCCAAATGGACTTGAAATAAATGTCCTTGGTGGCCTCGACTTGCTTATCAGAGTTGTCCTCGGCCTCGAAACCGAGATGGTTGGCCTCATCCACAGAGCCTTCCGCGCTTTTTCTTGGTCGCAAGTTGGGCTTTCAGCCTCTCTTCTACTCGCCCCGCTGAGCTAGCCATGAGTCTTGCGCTGTCAAGATTGGTGTTTCGAAGCGATGCTTTAAACCTCCCCACGGCTTCCAAATGCTTGACTCGATTGGCCCCATCGGTCATCTTTTCGAGCTTAGAATCCGTCCATCACAAGATGTTGTTTCGGATGATGGCCCGTAAGAGGACGCTGGAGTTCGAATAAAGAAAAGTAATCGGCAAACACTTGAACAAATTTGAATAAAGCATGTAATTCTACCGTCATAGATTTGACCGAGGACTTCACGAGCCGGGTGTCCGGCACGTGGTCGCTGCCGGTCACGTCGCTCGGCAGGAGTAGAGCTTTTGTCAGGTCGAAAGCCAGGAGATGTTCTTTGTCGCCTTAGATTGAGGCGTTCGCCGGGATCTCTTTACCCCGGTAATTGAACTGTGGCTGCCATGGAGGAGTTGGCTCTGAGGCTTCAGCTGGTTGCTCGGTACTCAGCTCAGCGACGAGCTCAACTGACGGATCGGCAAGCCGAGGCCTTTTTCCTGCTCGGTGACTTTCTTTTCTAGCTTGCGCCACAGCAGTCGATGCCAATGCAATCACCGTCCCAGATGTTTAACCGGTAGCCGGGGCACGGGGAGGGATGCTCGGCAGCTCGGTGGTTGTGGCAGTGATGAGATTTTTGATACGGCTTCGTTTGGCCATTTCCTCTTCCTCGGTTAGCCGCATTAGGGGCACGTCCAGTAGTATTGATCGTGGTGAGATAGTGTCGAGAAAGTTCAGAATCTTACTCCACGGAGTCGTGGTATTCAGAAGTTCGGTACGAGTCGACAAAGTCGTGATAATCGGGTTACGATATCGAAAGACGATTCTCGATGACAAATTTCATTAGGGTTGAATAAGTTCGCCCAAGGCTTCGATAGCTACAAAAGGAAAAGAAGAAAAGGCATTAGTGCGTAATGTTGAAGGAAAGTGGGTTGACCGAGCAAGGAGCACGGCCATATGTCGAATCGAAGTTCTTATGATGTACCACCGGCACATCGGCTATTTCATAATTTCTGTGCACCTTAAAAAGTCATCGCTGCATATCTTTATCTGGGGCACCCCATGCTTCTCCTTACCCTAATCTTTAAGTAGTAGTTATGCCTATCGTCAGATGCCCGAGGATGTATCGGCGAGAATCTCGCTAATCCTAGGTTCAGGCCCAACCGGTTGTTCAGCTCGGCTACCTCGTTTATTATTCTGAAGGTGTTAGTTGAAACTTGTGTTGGTGTTAGCCCGCCTGAACTCGCATCGAGGTCGAACCGAAGCAAAGACCGCCGATTATGGAAAGCATGTTGAAGGGGCATTGGTCCACCGCCCATAGGTTGGTGTCCTCGGCACCAAGCTAGAGATGTACGTCTGAGGAGATGCCATATTCTTCTCAGAACGCGGCTAGTGCGACCGGCGTGTCAACTAGGAAGCGGTAACGCCCCATGTGAAGCTAGCCTATCTCAACGCGGTAGTTTTGGTTGGCAAAATTTCATGCGAAGGTAGCTCAGCCTTTGAAAGCCTTGGTGTTGGTGCTTGGTCCCCTAAGACTCTGCAGTAAAAGTAAGTGTAAGTGGAAGCATGGTCGCAAAAACGAGCTCGACTTTTAGCTCTCGGCTTGGAGTGCTGCATCATCTTGGTCATAGAGGTATACCCGTAAGCTCTACTGCTCAAGTGACCAGAGATTAGCCTGATCGAGCACCAAAGATTCGTTATCTCAATTTATACACGAGTCTTGCAAACTCGCGACTTGCTTGGTTTTGGTGTTTTTTGGGATCAAAAGAAAACCTGGAGCTCGGTTCGCCCCAGATCCTCGTGTGTTCGTCACAGAAGATGATGAACAGTAGAAGGAGAAGGGACAGAGGTGATTTTTGGGGGCTACGTCCTAAAGCCCACACGACGCGGCCCTAAGCTCAACTATGGCAATCACAGGCTTGGGAAACATAAGTAACAAATGAAGAACAATGAAGGGTTGAGAACTTACAGCAAGGTCACCGATGGAGGTCAGAAGCTGACGAGGCCCTCAAAGGAGACTTTATGGTGTAGAGTGCCGGCTTAGGTGCTCGATCTCAACAAGATGAGTATGGCGTGGGCCTCGATCGCAAGTTGGTTTTTGTATAAGAGGATGAATAGCGGAAAAGAGATGAGTAAGGGGCAAGCAACGACTTTAAAAAGGCAAAAGAAGCGCTAAAATTCGAATGTGAAGAGGCGGCGGGGTTGGCAGTTCGAGACCAATGAGCGAGTGACGTGTGTCCGTAATGACTGCGCCATCAGTATTGAAAAGACGGGTTGGTAAGTCGAGGTGCCAATTGAGCAAGTCAAAGGACCGAGCATCCGGCTTAGTGGGGTCGAGGTCTTATGCGAATAAGGCCGGTGGAGAATCGACCTGGCCGGATCATGTAATCCCGCCACGCTGAGCGCATTTAAATTAAGGGGCAATTGAGAGGGGGATTCTTAATTGGACCTGGGACTGTGGAAGAGGTCAGGTAGAAGGAGGTCCGAGCGTGTTTGGGCCGAGCTAACTTGGGCTGATCCTGGGTTGGTTTGCTCGATTGAAGTCTAGGGCCCATTCAGCCGAGATGGTTTTCTGTCAGCCCAGGCTTTACTGTTCGCATATTTAGCTTGACGAGAAAGGCCTTCCGTGGACCGGCCTAGCTTTGTCGAGCGCGCATCGAATGCTATCGAGCTCGGTTGTGATGAAGCTCGGCGAGGGACTTTGTTGGACTCAAGTAGGTAGCACGGTCCGAGGAGGCCGAGCCAATGCTACGGTCGGCTGCTCCCGCCAATGCTATTTGGCGCTTTGATTAGGTAGTTGTCACGACTCCAAACCCGACCCTATGGGTTTAGCAATCAGAATCGCCAATAATCCGAGATTATCAAGGCCCGCAACAAAGAATACAGCTTAAACAGAGTATGTATTCGGCCAAGCCAATACAAGAAATAAGTAGTGTCCATTGAGTCAGGAAAATCAGATGCCAAAAACATTTTTCATGCATTCACATAGTACGTAACAAAGATACCTATACAATCATACACAACTATTCAAGACGGGACCTAATCCTCGATAACAAAGACAAAGAAACAAAGAGATGCCTATACAAGAGTACAAAACAAGAAGGGGACCAATGGGGACACAAAACACCCCAAGCTATAGCATGGCAACTCTAACCTCGCAGGAGGCACATAGGTCGCTCGACAAAACTGGGACTAACCCACGCCCTAGCTCCGGTCCCAATGCTAAGAACCTACATATATATATATAAACAAAGGAGCTAAAGCCCAAAGTGAATAACATAATGCGAAGAGGTTATGAATGAATGTCCTACAAGAATGGAATCGCCATTAAACAAGATTTCATTTTTCAAGATTTCACCAATCACCATATGTGGTACACCCATTAGCCTATAAACAAGAAGTCCAAAGGACCGGTCTTAACAGACCCCACAAGAATGATGGCCATCAATCAACAAATGAGATGGTTCCACAAGGAACCGACAGAGCTCAGAATAAAGACAAAGAAACAAGAAGTGCTAAGGATGCCACAATACAGCCTGTAATACAGACATACATTCATTCAATAAATAATATCGCTCAATAAATGTTCAGCCAAGATTCAAAAGATAACCATTTGAACATATCTTTATACAATTGTTACTCAGAGATTGGGCTATAGCAGCAGAGCGCTGCCCCGAGAGCCAACCCTAAACAAGCTAACAACAGAACACACACTAAGTTTCACAATGAAGGATGATAATTAAATCCCTAAAGTTCCTCGGTGTGGTTCTATGTCTAAATCCTCATTAAGGTGTCTTAAACTAGGCCTAAGAATGCCTACGATAAAATGAGGATGCAAAGATGTGCATAGGAAACAAATTCAAAATTTTCGTGAACAGGCCTCCGCCGAAGCAGCAGTTTCGCCGAGCGGACAAGCAAACAAGGTTCCCCGCTCGAGCGTGTCACACAATATTCCGCTCGAGCGTGTCACACAATATTCCGCCGAAAGGCGACATTCCTCCGCCGAGATGACGAACAGGCAAGATGTCGATGCTCGATTTTTCCGCCGAAAGCGATTTCCGCCGAGCGATCAGAAACAAGTCGAAGGAAATGCCGAGTATGATTTCGCCGAAGCGCTACATTCTCGCCGAAAGCGACAAAGAAAATCTGGAAAATCCAGGTTTGTGTTCCAAGTTCAAAACTCAAGTTTGATGCTCCCAACTCGATCCTCTTGAGCCCATTTTCTGGAAAACTCTTTCAAACACATAGAATAACACGTTTTAAAGCTCAATTTAAGAAATCAAGGCCCAAGGGTGTTTCAATTAAACTCAATTTCAAACTAATTTTCAAGAACAATGTTCAAACATGACATGCATGCACTTTAAACAATTTTAAGCTTCAATACTAGCTCAAATGAGCTCAAATCCTTCAAGAACATGATGATAACATGAACTGTACCAATATCATGAACATGCATGTAACAATTTGCTATGAAAACAACTTGAATTTCAACAATACAACCATGCATGCATGAATTATGCTCTATTTCAACATACTAGAACTAATTCATGGCTCAACTCTCAACTTGACATAATCCATGCAAGAATCAAGCTCAAACCCATCAATAAAGGTTGAATTCCTTACCTAAAGCTTCAAATTCAAGGCAAGGGAGCTAAATAAGCAATCTACACTTCAATTTCCAAGCAATTTATGAACACAAGATGAAAACACTCTCACTCCCAAATCTCTCTAGTGGTGGACTCAAATGTGCTAATGAAGTGTTGTATAATGCAAGACCAAGACTTGGGCAAGGTGGTGTAGTGGCCCACTAGGTGGTAATTTGGTAAATAAGTTAAATTTGGCAATTAACTCCTTTTAATCTAATTTAATCATTCCTAATCAATTTTCAGATAAATATACCATTAAATCACAAATATTCTACTGATCCCAAAACTCTAAACGGTTTCTAATTCGGCCGCCGATAAGGCCTTCAATTTGCAGTTTAAACATAAAGACACAACAGATAATCAAATAATCAACAGATAAAAATGCAACACAATAAACATGCTCAGTCAATTCAGTTTCAATTTTCAATCGGTCCGTTCAGTACTTCGGTTAATTCAATTAACACCATTATCGCTCTTTAGCAAGAATCAAGAGCTAATTCAGTAGTTTATCGATAATCAGTACGAGGGTTGTTACAGTAGTGTTTGGCTGAATTTGCACTGACAAATGGGAGAGCATGATAGGAGAGTAGCTCCACGTGTCAATAGGCGAATGGATGCGAAGGTAAATGCAGAAAGTATATAAGCATAACTGCATCCTCAATGCGAGGGATGGAACATCAATTGGTGAGAGAAACTTAACATTCATAGAGCTCTCCTCTCTCTCTCTGTCTCTCTGAGTGTGCTAACTTGACTGTCGGAGGGGTTTTCCGGCAACACACCGCCGGATAGCTCACCGCCGTTGTGTTTACAGATCAATCGAATAGAAACGGAGCTTGGACGCAAGGAGTACGGAGAGTGACGGATATTTCCTCCTCGTACAGTGATTTACCTGCATTTGAAAAATAGAAAAAGAAAATAAGTCAGCAATGAAGCAAACTTTAACCACCAGAGTAAAATTTTACTCTATTTCAAAGTAAAAGTTTACTCTGATTGTAAGTAAACTTTTACTCTAATTTTAAGTAAACTTTTACTCTGTTCAAGAGTAAGTAAAATTTTACTCTGATTGTAAGTAAAAGTTTACTCTGATTGTAAGTAAACTTTTACTCTAAATCTAAGTAAATTTTACTGCTCAAAAGTAAGTAAAATTTTACTCTGATTGTAAGTAAAAGTTTAATCTGATTGTAAGTAAACTTTTACTCTGATTTAAAGTAAACTTTTTCTCTATTCAAGAGTAAGTAAAATTTTACTCTGATTGTAAGTAAAAGTTTACTCTGATTGTAAGTAAACTTTTACTCTGATTTAAACTAAACTTTTACTCTATTTAAGAGTAAGTAAAATTTTACTCTGATTGTAATTTACTCTGTTCAAGAGTAAGTAAAATTTTACTCTGATTGTAAGTAAAAGTTTACTCTGATTGTAAGTAAACTTTTACTCTGTTCAAGAGTAAGTAAAATTTTACTCTGATTGTAAGTTAAAGTTTACTTTGATTGTAAGTAAACTTTTACTTTGATTTAAAGTAAGTAAAAGTTTACTCTGATTGTAAGTAAACTTTTACTCTGATAATAAGTAAACTTTTACTCTATTCAAGAGTAAGTAAAATTTTAGTCTGATTTAAAGTAAACTTTTGTTGTGTTCAAGAGTAAGTAAAATTTTACCCTGTTTCAAAGTAAAAGTTCACTCGATTGTAAGTAAACTTTTACTCTAATTTTAAGTAAACTTTTACTGCTCAAGAGTAAGTTTTCTTATGTAAGTATAATTTTAAAGTGAACCAGTAAGGCTGAGTTTGGAAAAATGATACCTCTTCAGGCTTTAATGTTTGCAATGACCTCTTCATTAGCTTTTTCCTCAACGTTGATAAATCCTATCGAAGGAGCCTTTGACACAAATTTTTTCCTTGAGATTAAATGAGGGTAGTATGCTCGATAACCAAAGATTATAAAATAAAAAATTGAAATTAGTTAATTCTCTAAAGATAGATTGCATAATATTTCAAGTAGTTCAATTTACTTACCAAAAGAAGAAGTACACATCCAGTCACACTTTCAGGACTTCCTAATGAAGAATGGATTGAAGTAGTCAACGTGGATGCAACTACAGTCGACCATGCATATGAATTCATCATTTCCAAATCTTCTACAAGGGTGACAAAAGCCCATCCAACTGTTAGACCAGTTGTTGGCAATAGCAAAGTTGCCACAACAAATAAACACATTATTCGGGCAACATCCTCAACATCAACTGTCGTTATGCATTCCAATGCATCTCCTAATACCTCTAGCAAACTCTTTACAGATATTCTTGACATATTACGAAACCTTCTCTACACAAAAGTTTATTCTTGTTTCTTCCCATATGAGACGTCTACTTTTTTCGTTCCCCGATTTTATCCCAAAAATCAAAGTAACGTCACTGTCCCGTATGTCACACATTTTCCCCCCAAGCTTAAATCCCTTTGTATGAAAGTCATAAGATTTGATCACATTCATGACATTATCATCAACTTTCTTGAACTTCTTTAACACCGCATCTTCTTTCTTCCAAAAAGATTTAAACAACATCCCAAAAGATGTTCTCTCGAGAGTAGTAATATGTCTTTAGTGAACCTCGTGTCTCAGATTAGTTTATCGCTGAAACAATATTTGACCTATATTATTTCACATAGTTCTCCTCTCCGTGCATTTCGTGTACAATATTCAACTTCGAAGGTTTTGTTGTTGAAAGCATTGATTGCTTTCATTACGCCTTTCATCATCACCGCATTGATTGAACTTCTTTACTACTTTTGCTTTTTTTTGGGGGACTTTCTTCTTTTGTATAGCCGCTGGTGGAACTTCAAAATCATCATCATCACCACATTTGCTTCTTGTAACAACCATTTTAAAATAGTAAAAGTTTCCCAATATCAATAGTGTAACATTTTACTTTAAACAACAAAGTGACAAAACAAATAAGCACTAAAGAAAATGTACAAGCATTGTAATGAGACAAGAAAGTTTTACTGTTAGGCAAAGAAAATTTTACTCTAATTGGAAGTAAAATTTTACTCAACAATACCCTAGAAATAAACCAAAAACACATACAAAGTTTATAGAACCAAGAATCAAGAAAACCTTGTCTCAATTTTGACTATACGCAACATAGTTCTGAAATTAACATGTACAATTCACATTCAAACCGAAATCAAAGAAATGATGAAAAGACAATCACATTCACATACATAAATAGATATATATATATACAAATTGATATGCACATTTATGTAATGAGCAAAGCCTAGAGTTAAAATAAAATTTTACTCTGGTTGGAAGTAAAATTTTACTCTGAAAAATTCATGAAGCAAATGAAATTGGAAGCAAATGAAATTGAAAGCATTGAAATTGCAGGACCAAAACACACAGAAATCAAAGCAATGAAATTGAAGCAAAACTGCATACACCATTCTGAAATACCTAAATTAGTTTTCAAAATTTTTAAACCTTAACATTCTCATATGATTTAGTAATTTAAAGTATTTTAAGATAGTGATAAAAATTTTAGAACAGATGATCTCATCAGAACCCAAAATCCCAAACTCTACTCACCCTAATGTAACAATGAAAAAAAAAAAAAAAATCCTTAGCATCCTTACAATCCCACCCCATACCATAGCAACGTAATCTCATACACCACTCGCAAAATGAAAACAAACCCCAACAGACTTCATAATATCGAAAAACTAGCAGAAAGGGGAAAAAATCACCAGCAAAATGTGTGTCCAAAAGAGAGAGTAAAGCATAATGCGGAGTTCGATTTGAGCGCAAGTGATGAACATGTAACGTTCCAGGGGTAGAAAGACAGAGTAGCTCTAGAGAATCTTGAGCTTGGTTCTTCTTACTTATGGAATCTTGGTGTATGCAACACACCCAAATATTCTGAGATGGTTAACACTTGGCTTATGTGAACTCCAAGCCTCTTCTGGAGTCATAGAGTGAAGACTCCTGGTTGGGCATCTATTTAGTAGATACATAGCACATGATACAGCTTCAGCCCAAAATTGCTTGGGCAATCTTTTTTCTTTGAACATACTCCTTGCATATCTAAGATTGTGCGATTCTTCCTTTCAGCAACACCATTCAATTGTGGCATATAGGATGGTGTTGTTTGATGCTTGATTCCATGCTCTTTACAAAATCTTTCAAAAACATCAGATGTATATTCTCCACCTTGATCTAACCACAATGTCTTAATGTAGTAACCGCTTTGCTTTTCTACAAAAGCTTTGAATTCTTTGAAGATACTGAACACCTCCGACTTTCTTTTAAGAAAATACACCCATGTCTTCCAACTATAATCATCAATAAAGGTCAGAAAATATCTATTATGTCTATTTGACATTGGCTTCAATGGACCACACATATCAATGTGCACTAGCTCCAGCGGCTTTGTTGCACTCCACTTCACTTCTTTGGCAAAGCTAGTTTTGTGATGCTTGCCAAAAATGTAGCTTTCACAGACTTCATTAGTATGAGCAATATGTTTTCACCATATTCTTGCTTGACAACAACTTCAAGCTTCCAAAGTTGAGATGTCCAAACCTCAAATGCCATAGCCAATCTTTGTCTTTGATGATGGCACTTAAACACTTCAAGAAGATCATGTTGATGTTCAATTCAAACATCCGATTGTTGGACATTCTCACCCGAGTGATCAAATTTCCATGATTGTCTTTGATAGTAAGATGACAATCTTTCACGTTGATGTCGTATCCTTTCTCTAGGAGTTGTCCCATACTCAAAATGTTGTTCTTCATGGCAAGAACATAATAAACATTGGAGATGTAATCATGATCTCCATTCTTGAGCTTGATCAGAATATTGCCTCTTCCTTTCACTGGAGTCTTTGAAGAATCACCAAATGAGACTTCTGCTTGTACAGTCTTGTCAAGCCCCACGAACAACTCTCTTTTATCACACATGAGATTACCGCTCTAATCTAGATACCAAACATTGTTTTGGTTTTCAATATTCCATGGTGGACAAACAGGTTGTAGGTTCGACTTTGTTTGTTTCTGCTCGGCAAAATTTACTTGCTCTTTGGCTTCTATTGTTGCTCTACTTCGGCATTCATTGCTGTAATGCCCGAACTTGTGGCAATGGTAACACTGAACATTGTTTTGTCAAATCCTGGTTGGTTGTTGTAACCACCTCCCCTTCCTCTTGCTCTTCCTCTTGGAGCAAAGTGTGGTTAACTTCTTCCTCCTCCGGCTGGACCTCTTCCACCTCTTCCTCGAAAACCAGAACTTTGGTTATTATATCCACGGCCTCTTCCTCAACCTCTTTGTGATGTCCCCCCTTGCTCATTTCTGTTATCTCTGAAAGACAACTTTGATTAAAAAGCTTGCTCTAGAGAACTTGAGGGAGTCTTCTTGTTGATCATATGTTCATGAATCTCAAGTGTGCCCATCAACTCATCAGTGGTCATGGCATTGAGATCCTTGGACTTTTCTGCTACAACCACGCGCTCGAATTTGGGACTAAGTGATCATAGAATCTTCTATCACTTGAAAAGATCCCATCTTCTCTCCATATCTTCTCATCTCGATAACAATGGTCAATGTTCGCTGAAGTACTTAAATTGACTCATTCTTGTTTATGCAAAGATCTTGAATTCACCACGTAACACTTGGAGTTGAACTCGATCGCCTTCAATTCCACAAAGGTGAATTGCTAAGAATACTCAATGCCTCTTTAGAGGTTGCTATCAAGTAAAATCTTCTCAAAGCTTGACTCATCAATGCCTTGATAGAGTAGATACAAGGCCTTTTTATCTCTTCCTTGAATCTTTTAATGTCATCTTCTGAGTTTCATTTAAATTTCCTTCATCTTCGAGAGTAGCTGGCTCGTTATATCCTCGATCCACTAACTCCCATAAATCTTGTGAGGCTAGTAGGACTTGCATTTGAATACTCCAATTTTCATAATTCTCCCTCCTGAATTTTAGAAACTAGGGTTGAATTATTTGTGTTGGCCATTGGTTTACTTTAAGAAATCTACAAATTTTCGTGATGTAATTTGGAAATTTTGACCGCAGATGTGTCCGAATATTCCAAATAGTTGAAAGCACTATTGATAACCAAAACGGACTTCAAAACAATTTTAGATCTAGCAAAAATAATTGAACTGCTCAGACGATTTTAATCTAGAACTTCTAAAAAGCACCGGATAATTTCTCCAGATAGGATGACATCAGCAGGATGTTAATGGCGTGGCTCCACTCGGTTTGCATTTACAGGCGACTCTCCGGGTTCAACTCGACATGTGGCTTGGCTCGCTCGCTTAATCTGGCCATTTTGATGTCAATAAAGACATAAGCTCTTGGATACGGATCCGGGCTAAAGGATCCGATTGTACAACAGACGGGTCAAACTCTGCAAATCTAGACGAAGAAGAAGGCGTAGAAGCGCAGGTATGCAGTTATCGCGACGCAGACGGCGCGACGCAGGCGGTGCTCAGGGGACCTTGGCCAACATGGTTTTTTGCGCAGGATCGCTTTTGATGAAACCTACACATCGGTGTGATCAAAAGTTTATTTCAACAACTTTGATTTCTGGACAAGATTTGAAACAATGCTCTGTTTTACTGTTTTTTTTTTTTTGAAAAAACAAGCCCTCCCGATGCTTTGATACCACTATTGATGGGAGAGGGACTTCAAACTACTTATGGTAGCTTGAAATAAAATTCATAGAAATAAATTTGAGAGATAAACAAACAAACTTTATCAATTACTGAAAACAATTACAGAACAAGGTGAGAACTCTCTCTGTCTCTCCAACTCTTACACTCTTTTCTTCTTCTCTCCCACACTCTGGCAACGAGCCGGGGGGGTCGGGGATCACACTCTCTATCCTTGATAGTACAAATTTCCCCGTCTTCCGACCCCAATCCCCGACGGGGAATTCTCAAAATACAATAGTTATATATAAATAAAACTAGTAAAGATAAAACCATTAAATGCAGATACAGCTAAGGCTGTGAATTTCAAACAATTGCAATCACTGTTGTAAAACTTGATTTCACCATCAGAGACAAGTTCATGGGGACCTCGCCATGCCTGACTCGATTTTGTGTCACGGTTCTTAATCTTAACCAAAGAGTCTAAATCCGGCAAATCGTTTTGAGAAAACTGATTTTTGAAAGAAGTTCCAAACATGGACTGCTTTGCCAGATACAGAGTCGCCACCTAAATATTTTATTTTGGGAAATTTAGGAACCCCGCTGCTGCCAAGGCCACGCGGTCCGGCATCACCAAAGTTGCCTCGGCTTGGGAACTTGGGTACGATTGGGAAGGTCACTGCGGAGCATTCCCGCCTGGTCAAAGACCAGCCTCTACTAACCATGATATCTAATTTTGAAAACATTGTGCGTTATTATTCCGGTTATTAGCCTAGGTTACTATGTGATGCGACAAAGATACAAGTATAGATCGAAATATCTGAATTGGAACAAAACACTTCATGTTTGTTTGCGAAAATGGTTTGCTACTCGCAAGTAGGCTTAAAATGTGGATTTTGCCACCCTCGGGTGGGCTTGGAAAAACATGATTTTGCCACTGTCTAGTGGGCTTAAAATAAACATTTGATGAATTGTTCCAATCCAAACAACCCAACCTTCACCCACAGGCATTCAAGCAGTTATATCACATAAGCAGTTAGCCTCATTGTAAGCATGCTATTCATGGCAGTCACTCACACGCATGCAAGGATACTTGTTTGAAATCAAGCATCTTTTGTCATTGTTAATAATATATATAATATATATATATAATGTATATATTATATTTGTGTGTCATTAGTAGTCATCAGATGCCTTAGTTTACTTTAGTTAGTGCCATTGCTTTCGGCATTGCTTTCGGCTCCTTTTAGTTTTATATTGTTGCCTTTCATTATATTGTCTAGTAGCCTTTCATTATGTTGTCTTGCAAATGTTGTATATATCACTCCTATAAAATGGAGACTCCCCGCAAGGATTAATAGTATTGAAAACAAAGAGCTTGTTTGCTCTGTCAATTACTCTCTCCATAATTGTTTCAGGGTATCAGAGCAGGTGTAATCCTGTGTCATTAATTCTTCGCCAGCCCGAAGTTTTTCGCTTTGTTTTTAAAATTTTGTGTCTCTCTTCTACTCAAATATATCCTTCTATTTCATGACTAAATACGGTCCAAATTTTTGGAATGGCTATCGACTCATCCCCTTCTTCTTCTCGATATTATCATCTCATCATCTTCATCCTCTCATCAAATGGAAACCTCTCATCTTCCGATCAACGCCATAAAACCGAATGGGCAAAATTATTTGCAATGGTCTCAATCCATATTAATGTTTATACGGGAAAGGAGAAAGATGACTACATCATCGAGTCTCGCTACCGTAAACCACAAAGATCAACGCATAAAAGGTGGATAGCCGAAAATAATATGGTCATGTCGTGGCTCAACTCTATGACCACGCATATTGGCGAAAATTTTTCGTCATTTGATAACGCCAAAGAGATCGGGACATGGCGAAAGAAACATTTTCGGACAAGGAAAACACATTCAAATCATCCAAATTTTGAAAGCTCCTCCACAATTTACGCCAAGACAATCTTACTAAGAATCAATATTTCAATACCCTTACTCGCCTATGGCGCCAACTTGATACGCTTGAGGTTCATAATCGCGCAGGTTACGATGGTTTGTTGTATAAAAAGATTGTCGAAGGGAAGCGGTGTTTAAATTCTTGTTAGATTAAACACAAATCTTGATGAAATCGAGGAAGAATTATGGAGTAAAACCGCTACCGAAGTCTTAGAGAGGCATTCTCTCAAGTCCGTCATGAAGAAAGTCGGAAAAACTCATGATGGGATCCCATCAACAACTCAATATGGCGTAAAGCTCGCTCTTAAAACTCAATTCACTCCTATTGACAACCGTAAAAAATAAAGGAGGTAGGCCTTGGTGTGATCATTGCGAAAGCCGTCACTCGAGAGAAACTTGGAAGATTCATGGAAAGCCAGATTGGAAGCCACGCCACCTCTTGAGAAAAAAAAGGACGAGGTAATCATGCAGTACCAATGAACTATCACCACAACCTCAAGCAAGCCCTTTCACCAAGGAGCAAATGGAGATGCTCCAAACTAATGTCTCCTATTCTACAATACAACTGTTCGCCTTCCAACCACATCATAGGATCCTAACCTTGGCTCACAAAGGTAATTCTTTGAACGCCTTTATCGTTAGTAAGAAATGTAAAAACCTTGGATTGTGGACTCGTGAGCATCCGATCATATGACGGAGATGCAACAATTTTTGATACATATAGCTCATGTCAAAATAATTTAACGGTCCTAATAGCGTATGGTTCACTATCAAAGGTTGCTTGACAGTTCGGTTGTGCCAGTTTAGGAATCTTATTCTCAACTCGTTCTCCTTGTTCTCGACTTGATCAGATTTATTGTCAATTAGTAAACTCACTAAGGAAAAGAAGTGTGTTACTAATTTTTTCTCAACTCATTGTGAATTTCAGGATTTGGATTCGGGGAAGGCGATTGGCAATGCTGAGGAATGCTCTGGGCTCTACATTCTTAAGGAACGCCACTATCCACAGAACAACCTCAAACGGCAATTTGTGGTAGTTCTTTTTCGCCAGGTCAAAATAACGATAGAGCAATTATGTTGTGGCACTATCGCTTAGGTCATCCTAGTGTTATGTATCTCAAGCATTTATTTCCTTCATTATTTAATAAAAATCCAAAACCTTTTGATTGTGAAATATGTCAATTTTCTAAGCATATACGGTCCCATTTTCCCATTCAATCCTATAAAGCGCCTCGCCCATTCTCACTAATTCATAGTGATATCCGGGTCCATCCGCATAAAAATGTAATGGTACTAGGTGGTTTGTCTCATTCATAGATGATCATACTAGATTAACTCGATCTTCCTCATGAAAGACAAATTTGAAACAACCCAAATCTTCAAAAATTTTCACATTATGATTCGTACACAATTCCACTAAAAATACAAATTCTAAAGTCCGATAATGCTCGACTATTTCAACTCCATTCTAGGAGAATTTTAGCAAAAGAAGGGATAGTTCACTTAAGTTCATGTGTTGACACCCCACAACAAAACGGCATCACGAATCTAAAAAATAGGCATTTGTTAGATGTTGCTAGATCGCTAATGTTTTCCACAAATGTTCCACAATTCTTCCGGGGAAGTCGTTTACAAAGTTTTACCTTATTAATAGGATGCCATCTAAGGTACTACATTTCCAAACCCTTGTCAACTCCTCCTAAAATCCTTTCCAACTACTTTCATCTCCACCATCCCACCAAAAATTTCGGTGCTCTTTTGTTCATATCCATCACCAAGATCAAGTAAACTTGATCCTGTGTCGCTCAAGTGTATCTTCATTGGGTATTCGTCACATCAAAAAGGGTATAAGTGTTACTCTCCAGTCACAAAGAAATTCTACAATTCCATGGATGTTACATTTTTTGAAACCCAGTCTTACTATCCTAAAAACGTCATTCCAGGGGAGACTCCAACCCAGGAATATCAATTTTGGACCCTTGAGTCATTTAGTGAGCCATCCATCACCACCAAAAATCACACACCTCAAGAGTCATTTCATCAATCTTTACCTGCCGAAAATTCTGAGTTCATTGTTGACTTGCGGGATAATGAGCCCATCCAAGAGGACACGGAGGAAGGAGCACTTTCTCAACAATCCCATGAGGCTGAACCGGGTTCTAATCCAAGCAACATTCCAGGTAACAATATTCCTACCACGGATAGTACTGTTGATTCTGAGTTAGAAAACAGTATTCTTAATATGCCCATAGCTTGGAGGAAAGGAGTTAGATCATGTACTCAGCATCCCATTGGGAACTTTATTTCTTATGATAAGCTATCACCTTCGTTCCGTGCCTTCACTTCTAGCATCACAGAGATACTCATTCCTCTAATATTCAGAAGCCTTCAAGTCTCCTCGGAAGGCGGCACCAATGAGGAAGTTCGCTCGAAAAGAATGGTACTTGGCAATTATCGATCTTCCAAGAGGTAAGAAACCGCTTGGATGTAAGTGGATTTTCACAAGAAAGTACAAGGCGATGGTAATGTGGATCGTTATAAAGCTCGTTGGTCGCCAAAGGATTCTCCCAATCCTATGGCATTGACTATCAAGAAACCTTTGCTCCAGCTTGCCAAGCTCAACACTGCTCGTGTACTTTTATCCTGGCGCCTAATCTCGATTGGTCACTTCACCAACTTGATGTAAAAAATGCTTCCTCAATGGTGACTTAACGGAAGAAGTTTACATGGACATTCCCTGCTGGTCTTGGGACGACATCAAAATTCAACAAAGTTTGCAGACTCCAAAAATCCTCAGATGGTCTCAAACAATCTCCCAGGGCCTGGTTTGAACGGTTCACTAAGGCAGTGAAAGGGTACGGTTTTGTTCAATGTCAATCCGATCATACATTGTTTGTGAAGCACTCCCTAGGAGGGAAATTGGCAATTATCATTGTTTATGTGGATGACATAATTCTAACAGGTGATCATGAAGAGGAAATTGGCTTACTTAAAAAATTCCTAACAACGGAATTTGAGATTAAAGATCTTGGAAATCTTAAGTACTTTCTTGGAATGGAGATTGCTAGGTCAAAGAAAGGTATAGCAGTCTCACAACGAACAATACGCTCTAGACTTCATCAATGAAACAGGATGCTAGGATGCAAGCCAGTAAACTCCTATGGACACAACTATCAAACTAGAAGAAAGTGACTAGTGCACCAAGTGATAAAGGGAGATATCAACGCCTTGTGGGAAAACTCATTTATCTTTCTCATACAAGGCCGTATATGGGTTTCTTCGTTAGTGTGGTCACCAATTCATGAATAATCCAACCGAAAAACACATGACCGCTGTGACTGCATTATTGAGGTACCTAAAAAGACACCGACAGGTCTCTTCTTCCAAAGAACAACAAATAGAAAATTGAGATTTTTTCAGATGCAGATTAAGGTGTTCAAAGGATCGATCAAGATCAACCTCGCTATTGTTCGCTTGTTTGGGGAACGCGTTACATGGCGAAGCAAGAAACAACTGGTAGCCCGTAGTAGTGCCGAGGCAATTTCGTGCTATGGCCCCAGATCTGTGGAGGGAATCGTTGAACAGATTAGAAGAATTACGTTCCATCTAAGCATCCCATGGTTTTATATCGCGACAACCAAGCCGCCATCAAGACGCTAAGAACTGCTCATCATGATCGCACTAAGCACGTGGAGATAGATCGACACTTCATCAAGGAAAAGATTGAAGAAGGAGTTTTTCAAGTCACTACACTCCAACAAAGAGCCAAACGGCCGACATTCTCACAAAAGCTCTTGCTCGAAAGTTAACTTCAAGATCCGACGGACAAATTGGGAATGATTAACATCTACAACGCCGCTTGAGGGGGAGTGTTTGAAATCAAGCATCTTTTGTCATTGTTAATAATATATATAATATATATATATATAATGTATATATTATATTTGTGTGTCATTAGTAGTCATCAGATGCCTTAGTTTACTTTAGTTAGTGCCATTGCTTTCGGCATTGCTTTCGCCCTTTTAGTTTTATATTGTTGCCTTTCATTATATTGTCTAGTAGCCTTTCATTATGTTGTCTTGCAAATGTTGTATATATCACTCCTATAAAATGGAGACTCCCCGCAAGGATTAATAGTATTGAAAACAAAGAGCTTGTTTGCTCATTAATTACTCTCTCCATAATTGTTTCAATGCTAAAGCATAAAAACTCACCGAGTACTCCAAGCCAAAATAGAAGCTACATTAGAAATCATGCATGATCCTAAGTATACAGAAATGCCTAATGCAACACATGCAAAAATGCAAACTATAGCAGTTCTATTATTCTAAACATAGCATATGGAATGCTACAACTAACATGTATTCAACTTGGAATTGAAATACAAATGCGCTAGTATGATGCGCCAAGTCTGCATGCAAAACAGATGAATGAATGCAAACATGCTATCATATGTATGCTAATTGAAACGCGGCCCTAATCTAACCATCATAAGGTGTAAATAAAAGGGAAGAAAGACGGGGTTGGAAGACATACATCACACATACGCACACTTATTACAATTTTGCCTCGCATAGGGTCCAATAAATATACAAATCCTAATAAAAGAATAGTACACCCAAATAATACAGCTCAAAATGTACAAATTCCTAATTAATTAACAAATTAACTAAGAAAGTCAGAATCGCATGCAAGCTGTGGATCGCTTGATTCCGCTCCCGTGATTAATGATGCATGTTCGTTGCCTTTGTGCGAAATCCATGACGATGCCCTAATTAGCCTCTATTTGCACTCGTTTGAATTGCGTACAAGCTCAAAAGTTGCTGATTCTTCATTTTGCTGCAACAGAGAGCAGGAAAGGGGCATGGCAATGTATTTTCACAAATGTATGCATGTCTCGATCCTCGTGCCACCAATCACGCATATCGATGCATGATGGCCGAGGAGTCGAATTGCACAACTCAATATGAAATGAATGCATATGAAAATATAACAAAACCTAACTCCATCATGGATAATCCGGAGTGTCAGTGACTGGGGAATTGAGACACGTTCCGTCACTCAGAGTACGGAACGTACCTCGTTTTCTGTGCCCGGGCTAACTCATATCCCGAACACGATGCAATATGCATGATATGCATGAAATGCAACTAAGATACAACCTAACATGCGAAAGGCTATGAAATGGCATACACGATGCACGAGGAAACATGGCATACACGATGCACGAGGAAACATGGCATACACAATGCGCTAATATACGGCCTAGCATACGCAATGCTATGGAATGAAATGGCATACACAATGCAATATGGGCTTACACCAACACAAGTGGACCTCGGCCACACTCACATAGGAGGCCATAATGATGAAAATGAGACAACTCGGGATACGTGTACACGTGCACGCAAACCGAGGATCGACCCTAAGGCACGGAAATGCCACTCTAACAAGACATGGAAAGACATGGGATATGATATGCAAACATGCAAATTTCAGTAGCAAAATGAGATGCGAAACAGCCCCGAAGTATGGCAAAAATGCACCCGATGCACGAAATCAATCCCGAAATGCAAGATTAAGCACATGAAATGACTTGTAGCTATACAAAGCATGCATAATTTGAACATGAAGTGTAAATACAGAAGAAAGGAAGCCCCAAAACAAGCATGTTTACAGTTTAAAACATGGCCAAAAAGTGAGCACAAGTGGGACTAAATTAGCATGCAAAAATGGCTCCGCAAGGGAGGTAATGAAGCAAGTCACAAATTATGGCCCCAAAAAGAGAAGGGGCCTTCTACAATATTGAAGAGGGGCCAAAAATATGATGTTTTACAGTTTATGACAGGTCCCAAAACAGTATACAAGTATGCTCAAAATATCATGCAAAATGAGGCCACCAAGAGGGCTATAACATGAAGTATACAAAGGGTATCTCAAAAAGCCATAGACCCTTAATTAAACATGAAGAGGGGGTAAAAATAGGGCCATTTTAAGTTCAGACCAAAGTCCAAAAACAGAGACACAATAGGCTAATAAATCATGCAAAAATGGGGACCAAAGAGGGGTTCAATGGCAAGTGACACATGGAGGTCCCAAACAGTGATGAGACATTCTTCAATGTTGAATAAGGGCTCAAAATAAGCTACTTCACAGTTTATGACAGAGCTCAAAAAAGATTATATATAGGCCAAAAATATCATGCAAAAATATGGCATCCAAGAGGGGTAATGAAGAAAGTGGAAAATGGGGGCCTCAAACAGTGAGAGGCCCTTAATGAAAGATGAAATAAAGCTAAAAAAAATTCCACTTTCAGTTATGGCCAGAGCTCAAAAATATAAGCAAGAAGGGTTAAGAAATAGTGCAAAAATGAGCTAAAAAAGAGGGGGAAAACAACTCACCCTTGTAGACCAATCTTTAGCAACTTCTTGGACCAAGTTTGCTGCCTCCTAAGCTCTGAGAAGACCTTCCTAGCTTCTGGAATGGAGTGGTGGTGTGACGCTAGGTGATGGTGAAGAAATGGTCTAAGAACTTGGGTGTTTGGAGGGTTGAAATGAGAGAGATAGGGGAGCTATGCATACAAGGCTTGAAGACCAATTTTTCCAACCCTTTGCAAGGGGCTGGAGCTGCTGTATATGTAGACAAAAAGGGGGGAAAAGAGGGGGGAAAGGAGGAAACCACTCCAAGTTTCCTCCAGTGCCCCTGGATGCAGAACTGGGGAAAAAGTGTATATTTGAGATGTACCTGCAGCAAGGAGCAAGGCCGGCCAGTTTTTGAGGTTGCAGGTGGCCGGCCGGCCCTCCCCATGGCCGGCCGGCCAAGGGTCAAAAAGGTCAATTGGAATTAATGGCCAGCCACCACAGATTGGTGGCCTTCCATGTGTCCTCAACAAAACCCTGTGGTTGAAAACTAGCAACTGTGAACCAGGAGAGAGAACAACCCACTTTTCAAAGGGGTTCAAAAGGGTCAACTGGAATTACTGGCCGGCCACCAAATATTGGTGGCCTCCCAGATGTGTACATCACAAATATGGGGTTTAGAGTGCAAGAAAATGGTCCAAGGGTGGTCAACATTGGCCTTGAAGTGAGAAAAAACGGGCGTCGGAGGGCAATGATGGAATATAACTGGTTGCTGGAACAATTACTGGTCTCCCACCCTTCTATGACCTTCCTGGTGATGAAACAGAGGTCCATGCCAAAAATGAACGAAAACTGATGCAAAATGAAGGTTTGGGGTCAAACGCTGCAGCAATTCAGGCCTCAAATCGATCGTTAGGCACCGGGAGTGGTGTTCGACCACGAAGTTGGTCTCTCGGACCTCAGTGTCCCTTAAAAGGGAGGAAATAAGATGCATGCCAAAAACCGGGACAAACGGAGGTGATTATGCAGTCCCGAACCGAGGCACACAACCTAACGGCTTTGAAAACCGGGGACCGGGCTCCGAAATGGGCAAAATGGCCTACGGCCACGAAATGTAGCCCACGGCCACTGGGAGATGGTCTACGAGACCTCTCCCTTCCTTTGAGAAAAGAAACAGAGAAAACCGAGTCTAGTTCGCAAAACGAGGCCAAGTACAGAAAGAGTTCGGAAGTCCGGAGGCAAGGCTCACGGCCGAGACTCTGAGACTTCTGAACGAGCACAATATGCAACATCACCAAGCGCCCAATTGGTGACGTCTGAGTCTTAAGGTCGGTCAAAAATGGGGTGTCTACACTGCCATACTTCTACTCTTAGGCCAATGGAATTTTTTTTTTTAATTATTATTATAGGTGAAGCAAGATTACTTCACAACAATTTTGACCACAGAAATAACAAAGATGGGAATCACAATCTGTGAGATCCTTCTGACTTGGTATTGTTGGGTATACCTCCTTATTGGAGTGTGGGACCCAATTGGTTTTGAAAAAAGAGTTTTAATTTGGCTTGGTTTAGGTATAATATTTTTATATATTATATTTGTGGAGGCCCAATCCAATTGGGATACAATTAGGGTTTGATTACAAAACCCTAGATTTATTATATTATATTTTTATTGGAGGCATTGTTGTTGGTTCTATACACACACAAGAAAAAAGTGGATCTACCGCTTCTAGCTTCGTGAATAAAGCCATTGGTGAAGATTTGTTCAAGTTTTTGTTTCTTTGTGTGGGAGCTGATTTGGTTCGTTATTTTGGGTCTTCTTCAACTCTGATTCTGAAGATTTTGGTTCATCTATTTGGTGAGGTCTTTCCTCTTGTTTATTTGTGATTATTTGGAATTCACCTAAGGGTGGTTTTGTGAGACCATTAGTGTCTCGTTTGTAATCGTCTGGAACTTACTTGGTTGATAGTGGAATCGATTTCGATCCCGCGGACGCATTCTCACATTGAGGGAACCACGTAAAAATTCTTGTGTTGCCTTTGATTTAATTTTTTCGCATTAGTTTTTATTCCCATTGATTGATTTACTTGTGGGGAATCACATCAATTTTCCCTAACAACTGGTATCAGAGCTTACGGTTTATTTGGATTTATTTATTTGTGTAAATCAATGGAGGGGAATGTGGGTCGTATGTCTAGCTTCAATGGAAGCAATTGGGTAACTTGGAAAACTAAAATGGAGGACCTATTATTTTGTAAAGACTTGTATGGACCCATTGAGGGTGATAGTGGCAAACCTGCTAATATGAAAGATGATGAGTGGAAGAGGCTTAATCGAAAAGCCGTTGGTGTTATCCGTCAATGGATTGATGACAGTATGTTTCATCATGTTGCTACAAACTTCAAAGACATGATTTATGGAAAAAATTAGAGAGTCTTTATGATAGAAAATCAGCCACAAATAAAGCCTTTCTGTTTCGTAAGTTGGTTAATTTAAAATATAAAGAGGGCAGCCCTATTCCGGAACATTTGAATGAAATAAAGAGTATTGTTAACCAACTTGCTTCTATGAAAATTATTTTTGATGATGAGTTGCAGGCTTTGATGCTACTTAGTTCTTTGCCCGAAAGTTGGGAGACTTTGGTTGTAACAGTTAGTAATTCGGCACTCGATGGAGTTGTCACAATGGGCCAAGTCACTAGTAGCTTGTTGAATGAAGAAACTAGAAGAAAATCAGCCGGTTCCTCTCATTCGGAAGCATTTGTTGTGAGAGGCCGAAGCAAAACAAGGGGGAGGAGTAAGACTCCTCATGGTCATGATCAAAGCCGTGACAAGTCAAGAGATGGTTCTCTTTCAAAGAAAGACGTTGAGTGTTATTATTGCCATGAGAAAGGGCACATGAAGCGGGAATACCGAAAGCTCAAGAACAAGGAGAAAAGGCGTGACAAAAGTGTGGATAAGAAGCAAGAAGACACAATGGCAGTTACTACCGATGATCTCATGGTCGTTTGTGAAGATGATTGTATCAATTTTATGGGCCAAGAGAGCAGTTGGGTGATTGATTCTGGTGCTTCTTTTCATGTGACTTCTCGAGTTGATTTCTTCACTACCTACAATCAAGGAGATTATGGTTCTGCTCAATGGGTAATGAAGGTTTGTCCAAGATTAACGGCATGGGTGATGTTTGCTTGGAAACAAATTTAATGCAAATTGTTGCTTAAAGATGTGAGGCATGTTCGACATTCGCCTCAATTTGATCTCTACCGAAGATAGATGATGAAGGCTTCAACAACAAATTTGGTGATGGAATATGGAAGCTCACAAAGGGTTCTTTGGTGGTGGCTAAGTGCAAGAAGACTCATACACTTTATTCAATGCAAGGAAAAATTTGTAAAGGTGTTGTCAATGCACTTGAAGATGATACTTCTATCGAATTGTGGCACAAGCGGCTTGGCCACATGAGTGAAAAGGGGCTGCAAGTATTGTTCAAGAAAGAGTTTCTACCCGGTTTGAAAGGTACACATCTTAAAACTTGTGTTCATTGTTTGGTGGGTAAACAACATGGAGTTTCTTTTCATAAAAATGTTGTTTCTAGAAAAGAAAATGTGTTGGAGTTGATTCATTCGGATGTTTGTGGTCCTTTAAAAGTTAGAACACATGGTGGTGCACTTTACTTTGTTACTTTCATTGATGATTATTCAAGGAAAGTATGGGCTTATCTACTAAAAACTAAAGATCAAGTTCTAGAAGTATTTAAGCATTTTCAGGCCATGGTTGAAAGAGAAACAGGACAGAAATTGAAGTGCATCCGAACAGACAATGGTGGTGAATACATTGGGCCATTTGATGAGTATTGTCGCAGCCAAGGTATTCGGCACCAAAAGATGCTTAAGAAGACTCTCAACAAAATGGCGTGTTTAGAGGATGAACCGCACCATTGTGGAAAGAACAAGGTGTTTGCTTTCACAAGCTAAATTGCCAAAATCCTTTTGGGGTGAGGCAATGAGTGCAATGTTGACTTGATCAATTTATCTCCTTGCTATCCTTTGAATGGTGATGTTCTGAAAGAGTTTGGACCGCAAAGATGTGTCTTATGAGCACTTAAGAGTGTTTGGTTGCCGAGCTTTTGTTCACATTCCAAAGGATGAGAGGTCCAAGCTTGATAGTAAGTCAAGACAATGTATTTTTCTTGGGCTATAGGCGTGATGAATTCGGGTATAGATTATGGGATCCTACGACAAGAAAGTCATTCAAGCCGTGATGTTGTGTTTCTTGAAGACCAAACAATTGAAGACTTTGGTAAAGGTGATCAACCGGAGCCAAAAACTAGTGATCTCATTGACATGGATCCATCTCCTTCATCTTCAGTTGATGATGAAAATGGGGGAGATGTGCAGCCACCTATTGAAGATGTGGAGGATAATGCTAATCCTAATGAAGTTGAGCCAGAAATTGAGGAAGTGCATCCAACTCAAGAACCGCCACCACAACTTGAGTTAAGAACATCTACAAGGGACCCTAACCTCCAAGAAAGTATCCTCCCAATGAATTTGTGTTGATTTCTGATCAAGGGGAGCCCGAGAGTTACCAAGAAGCAATTGAGCATGCAAAGAAAGATGATTGGAAAAAGGCCATGGAAGAGGAGATGAATTCCTTGCTTGAAAATCACACCTATGACTTAGTGAAGTTGCCTAAAGGGAGAAAATTTCTGAAAAATAAGTGGGTTTTCAAATTGAAGAATGATAGGAAGAATCTGAGGTACAAAGCGCGTCTTGTTGTGAAAGGCTTTGGGCAAAAGAAAGGTATTGACTTTGACGAGATTTTCTCACCGGTTGTAAAGATGTCTTCTATCCGGGTTGTACTTGGCATGGCTGCAAGTATGAATCTTGAAGTTGAACAACTTGATGTGAAGACCGCATTTCTTCATAGTGATCTTGAAGAAGAAATTTACATGGAGCAACCGGAAGGTTTTGTAGAGAAAGGGAAAGAGAAATTTGTTTGCAAATTGAAGAAAAGTTTGTATGGCCTCATGCAAGCTCCGCGGCAATGGTACAAAAAATTTGACTCTTTCATGATGAATAATGGCTTTTCTAAAACCACTTCGGACCATTGTGTGTTTGTGAAAAATTTCCCGGATGGCAAATTTATTATTCTTTTGCTTTATGTTGATGACATGTTAATTGTGGGTCAAGATTTTACCATGATTAACAGGTTAAAATTGGAGTTGAGTAAATCTTTTGCTATGAAAGATTTGGGACCGGCAAAGCAAATACTTGGTATGAAAATTGTTCGTGATCACAAAGAGGGACTGATTTGGTTGTCTCAAGAAAGCTACATTGAGAAAGTTCTTGAGAGGTTCAACATGAATAAAGCAAAGCCCGTTGGTTGTCCATTTACGGATCACTTCAAACTTAGTTCGAATCAATGTCCTACAAGTGAGAAAGACAAAGAAGAGATGTTGAAAGTTCCTTATGCTTCAGCAGTTGGTTCTTTGATGTACGCCATGGTTTGTACAAGGCCGGATATTGCTCACGCTGTTGGTGTGGTGAGTCGGTTTCTCTCTAATCCGGGTAAAGAACATTGGACAGCGGTAAAATGGATTCTCAAGTATCTTCGAGGGACTTCGAAGGTGTGTTTGTGTTTTGGAGATGGTAAGCCGATGCTTGATGGGTTCACAGATTCTGACATGGCCGGTGATGTTGATTCTAGGAAATCTATTTCGAGGTATTTGATGACTTTTGCAGGGGAAGCTGTGGCATGGCAATCTAAATTACAAAAATGTGTTGCTCTCTCAACTACCGAAGCTGAATTTATTGCTATTACAGAAGCTTGCAAAGAAGAGTTATGGTTGAAGAAATTTTTGCAAGAGTTGGGTTTGAAGCAAGAAAAGTATGTGCTTTATTGTGATAGTCAAAGTGCTATTCACTTGAGTAAAAATTCTACCTTTCATTCGAGATCGAAACATATTGATGTGAGATTCCATTGGATTCATGATGTGTTAGATTCGAAATTGTTGCAACTCGAAAAGGTTCACACAGATGATAATATTTCAGATATGTTGACAAAGACTTTGTCAAGGGACAAACATTTGAAGTTTCGAATTTTGGCGGGTATGGTTGATGTCTCCACCTAAGTTGGTAGGGGGAGAATTGTTGGGTATACCTCCTTATTGGAGTGTGGAACCCAATTGGTTTTGAAAAAAGAGTTTTAATTTGGCTTGGTTTAGGTATAATATTTTTATATATTATATTTGTGGAGGCCCAATCCAATTGGGATACAATTAGGGTTTGATTACAAAACCCTAGATGTATTATATTATATTTTTATTAGAGGCATTGTTGTTGGTTCTATACACACACAAGAAAAAAGTGGACGGCGGCTGCTCTAGCTTCGGTAACAGTGCCATTGGTGAAGATTTGTTCAAGTTTTTGTTTCTTTGTGTGGGAGCTGATTTGGTTCGTTATTTTGGGTCTTCTTCAACTCTGATTCTGAAGATTTTGGTTCATCTATTTGGTGAGGTCTTTCCTCTTGTTTATTTGTGATTATTTGGAATTCACCTAAAGGTGGTTTTGTGAGACCATTAGTGTCTCGTTTGTAATCGTTTGGAACTTATTTGGTTGATAGTGGAATCGGATTTCGATCCCGTGGACGTACCTCACATTGAGGGAACCACGTAAAAATTCTTGTATTGCTTTTGATTTAATTGTTCCACATTAGTTTTTATTCCCATTGATTGATTTACTTGTGGGGAATCACATCAATTTTCCCTAACAGGTATATAGGAGGTTGATTGCTGGTTGTTTATTGAACGAAAAATAATATGATTTATCAAGAGAGAAGTGATGGAATATGGCAATGATTCAATCAATAATCTAATCTAATATATTATGATAACAATAACTAAAGACTTGCAGTCTTATTTTTATGGCTTTTATGATTAAGGTCTTAACTCAGAAGTGGTTGGGTTGAGCATCATTTCGAAAACAAAATTATATTTTGCGATGCTCTAAACGTGTAGTATATTGCTTCTTCTTCTTCTTCTTCATTTTTTATTTTTTATTTTTTTATTTTTTTATGTGCTGTGCCCTGATTCTAAGGGATTATGAAGTTGCAAAAGAATTAATTAAATCATTTTTGTCTCTTCTGGGGGAGGAAGGAGGTAGATAATTTTTACTAGGGTCTGTTTGGTTGTGTTTTTGTTTTCTGTTTTCTATTTTCATTTTCCAGAAAAATGCAGAGAACTTATGTAACAAATTGTTTCCGAAAACAGTTTTCGGAGAAATGTTATGAAACAACCCACTCTTTAGGAAACACACAAAAAAGTAGTTTTGAATTTTCCAAAACAGTTTTTGCACAAAAACAATGAGAAGTTTTCTGTTTTCTGTTTTCTATTTTCTTTTTTCAGAAAACACAGAATTTATTTAACAGTTGCTTCTGAAAACAGTTTTCGAAAAAATGTTATGAAAACAACCCACTCTTTATGAAACACAAAAAAAATGTTTCCAAATTTCCAAAACAGTTTCTGCACAAAAATGAAAAAGATGAATGTTTTTGAAATTTCTTGAAAACAAGGAAAAAGAAAATCAAAATCAAAAAGGAAGAGGAAAAAAAAAATTACCAAACAGGCCCTATGCAACTGAAACTCCCTCCATTCCTTCGTCCTCTCTCACCTTTCTGACTTCTCACAATGTCATAGATTACATTATCTCCAGTAAAACATTCTGCAGTACCTTGTTCAAAAGAAATAAGAATGATGCATTAACTTACCTCATCAATCTTTTTAGTTTGAACTTTAATTCCAAAGACAACCTACAAATCTATATAGACATCTATTCTTTTGTCTCTTCTCTTCTCCAACACCTTGAAGTATGCAGGTTTTTGCAAAACTATGATTGCTAATGGAGAAAGAATTTGTTGAACAAAGAAGTCAACCATCTCTGTCATTGTAACTAGAGTTAGTTAAATACTGGCGCAATTTTGTTCTTTTTATCTCCCCTAGAAATAAAGGAAGAAGCTTAAATATTATCCGTTTGGTAATACTTACGTTTTCAGTTTTCCGTTTATATTTATAAAAATTTAAAAAACTTAAATAAAAACTTGTTTGGTAAATTTTTGATTTATAAATCAATGGTCTCAGTTTATAAATTAAAAAATATTTTGTGTCCCTAAAAATAGTGCACCGAATACCCCTAATTTCCTTTTTTGAAAACTGTTTTTTTTCTGTTTTATTTTATTTTATTTTTTTTTTTACTTGAAATGGGAATTGTGGGGATTCGGGGCCCCCACAATTCGAGCTCCCAACTGCTGTTCTTATAAATTTGGCCAAAAAATATAAACTCAAAAAATGTGTTTCCGTTTTGAGTTTTGAGTTTTTTTTTTTACCACCCAACACTAATCACCACCCGCCACCATTTTCCACCACCGTCTTCCACCACCACCACTCACCACCCACCTGCCACCCACTAGCCACCACACACTCACCACTACCACTCACTCTTCGCCACCACTACCACCACCGCCGCCACCACCACCACCCACCACCCACCACTCCCATCCACCGCCTGCCACCACCACTCACCACCCACCATCCACCACCTGCCACTACCAGCCACCAGCCACCTGCCACCTACCCTCCACTACCACCCACTACCACCACCCACCTGCCACCACCACCCATCACCCACTACTACCACCACCACCACCACCCACTGCACCACCCACTACCCACACCACCACCCATCCACCCACCACCACCACCACCACCCGCCATCCGCCATCCGCCACCCACCTGCCACCACTACCCATCACACACCACCACCACCCACTCGCTACCACTCGCCACTGTCACCCACCCATCCACCCACCACCACCACCCGCTATCCGCCACACACCATCCACCACCGTCACCCACCTACCCACCACCACCACCACCCGCCATCCGCCACCCACCTGCCACCACCACCCATCACCTGTCACTACTACCCACCACCACCCACTCGCTACCACCCGCCACCGTCACCCACCCACCACCCACCACCACCCACCACCACCCGCTGCCCATCACCTACCGTCACCACTTTCCACCACCGTCTTCCGCCGTCACTTGCCACCACTTGCCATTTCTCACTCTTTTTTATATTTTTAAATTTTTGTAAACATTTTGTCAATTACCAAACGCGTTTGTTATTTATGTTTTTCTAAAAATAAACAAAAATCAGTTTATGAAATCTTTGTAAATATAAACTAAAAACGTAAACGTTACCAAACAGACCTAGCAACTGAACTCCCTCTGTACCCCTCTCTCTCTCTGTCTTTTACCAAACACGATCATATATAATGGCGGTGTTTGGGAACTTAATTTTTGGGTTTTTTTTAATTTTTTTCACTAAAAGACAAATTAGTTACAAAATTAAAAAAAATAAATCCAAATAAAATATCACATCAAACCCCATAATCATTTCACTTTTTCTCTCACAAATATCACATCCAACCACAAAAAAACTCAATTATCTTTTCAAACGCAAAAAAAAAATTTATCTAATAACATCCTACAACTAAAAAAACCTACAAAAAAACTCACTTACCAAACACCCACAATTACTGCTTTTCTCCTCCTCCCTATTGTTTTCCTTGGGCCTATATGATTGGACTAGCTTCGTTTGGAGGAAGAAGCGTAGAATATACTTAGTTATGCTCTAACAACTGAGGAATATATTATTCTTATTAGGGATGCCTGTAGAATTATCAAAGACTGCGTACTTAATCACTCCTCTCTGCAACACGCATTAACCCAAAAAATAAATAAAAATTTATTAATAAAGGCAATAGAACATATAAGACAGTACAAATCATGGTGCAATTAACCCAAAATACTGCTAAATTATTTATGTACTAAAAAGTTTGAACTCTGATGGATTAAGCATCGGTTTAACTAGAAAGTCAACTACCTTGTCATTGTAACTTGTGTTGGTGGAATACCATTTTTTTTTCTTGGGGCCTGGGCATGAGCCAACTTATATAAGTAATTCTCTCTCTCTCTCTCTCTCTCAGAAGGACTTATTGTAATACATGGATCATATTATCTACAGTAGAATACCTTCAACTTCGTTGTTCAGAGAAGTAAGCATGATGCATTGCCTTATCTCATCAATCTTTGTAAAACATACAAACAAGCATGATGTGGCCTTACATTTATCAAAAAAAAGCATGATGTGGCCTTACCTCATCAATCTTTAGTCTCAGTTAAGGTGAAGACTGCACATATATACACATGTATATTTATGCATCTTCCCTTCTGTATCTTGTCCTATCATTTCCTACTTGAGTCTTTCCTGGTTTATCCAGTATGGCTCAATCGGTTGGTGATGATGAGATAGAATCACTGAGAATTGAACTCGCAGAGATAGGAAGAAGTTTGAGGTCATCGTTTCAGCGCCATACCTCTAGTTTCAGAAGCATTTCAGCTTTGAGTTCTGTAAAGGATGACGTTGATGATGAATACGCCTTACAGTGGGCTGCAATTGAGAGACTGCCTACATTTGAGAGGTTGAGATCATCTTTGTTTGATGAAAATGATGGAAGCAAAGTTGATGCGCAAGGAAAACGGATAGTCGATGTTACTAAGCTTGATGCTCTAGAACGAAATATGTTTATTCACAAGCTCATCAAACACATTGAGAATGACAATCTTCGCTTGTTGCATAAACAGAGAAAAAGAATAGACAAGTAAGTTTTATTTGTTTGTTTTTTCCTTTGTGTTCCAAAATATATGGCTATACATATCTATATAGGCATGCACAGAGGTTAGGGGCTTTTCCCAAGCCTTTTTTATATTTTAAACTAGGCCTAGTTTGGACGGATTTCCCAAACTAGACTAAAGCGCTATTACAAATCGCGCTTTTACTATTTGGAGTCCAAAATTTGATGAATAGTAAAAACGCTATTTAAAAGCGCGCTTTTGATTAAGAAAGCGCTGTTCCAAATCACGTTTTTAATATAAAAAAAATTTCTGAAGAAAACGTTATTTGAAATAGCGCTTTTACTGTGCATATGACGAAATCGCGGTTCCAAACCACGCTTTTACTGTGTGTATGTGTCTTCTTAAGAAAATGTTTATAATATATTAAAATGTAACCAACATAAAATATAAGTGTTTTGTAGCACAAACGGTAGTGCACTTGTTTTGCCACCACAGTGGCGCGGGTTCCATCCGCAGTAGTTGCACGTTTCAATTAAATTCAACTTCTTTTTTTTTTTTTCCCTTAGACTCACTCTCTACTTTATATATTTATTATGTAATTTTGTTATAAAAAAAAAGTAAAATGTTTGTTTGGTTAACTAAAAATCAACTCTATAAAATACAATTTTTTTCAAAATGTCAATATAATTGTTTAAAAAGTATTCAGAGTATTTGGTTTGAATTTTTTGGATTTAGCTATTTGAAAAATTGAGTTTTTTTATTTTCGTATTTTTTTGTGTTTAGTGAATATTTTTAAAATTTTAAACATTTTTTTTTTTTACTTTTTTAGATGCACCTTAGTTAGATAAATCTAAAAAGTAAAAAAATTGTGAAAAAATATTTTAAAAAATTAATAAATACATAAAAAAAAATGTACTGAAAAATTATTTTTGTATTTTTAGTATCTTTTCAGCAAATTATCATTTTTTTCAGCAAAATGTACTCAAAAAAATATGCACAGTGAAAGCGTACTCAAAAAATATTTTTTCAGCAAAATGTACGCTTTTAAAATGTACTAAAATATTTTTAAAATGTACATTTTTTTTATTTTTTCATAAATATATAAAGTATAGAGTGAGTGAAAAAATACAAAAAATATACTGAAAAAATTAATAAAAAATATTAATTTTTTCAGCAAAATGTACTCAAAAAATGTATTAATATTTAAATTAATATTTTGTATTAATTTTTTCAGTATATTTTTTGTATTTTTTCACTCACTCTATACTTTATATATTTAGAAAATAAAAAATGTACGCTTTTAAAATATTTTACGTACATTTTTTGAGTATATTTTGCTGAAAAAATTAATATTTTGTATTAATTTTTTCAGTATATTTTTTGTATTTTTGTATTTTTTCACTCACTCTATACTTTATATATTTATGAAAAAATAAAAAAAATGTATGCTTTTAAAATATTTTAGTACATTTTAAAAACGTACATTTTGCTGAAAAACTATTTTTTGAGTACGCTTTCACTGTGCATATTTTTTTGAGTACATTTTGCTAAAAAAATGATAATTTGCTGAAAAGATACTAAAAATACAAAAATATTTTTTCAGCACATTTTTTGTATTTTTATGTATTTATTAATTTTTTTAAATATTTTTTCACAATTTTTTTACTTTTTAGATATATCTAACTAAGGTGCATCTAAAAAAGTAAAAAAAAAATGTTTAAAATTTTAAAAATATTCACTAAAAACAAAAAAATACGAAAATAAAAAAACTCAATTTTCAAATAGCTGAATCCAAAAAATTTAAACTAAATACACCGAATACTTTTTAAACAATCATGTTGACATTTTAAAAAAACAACAGCGCTTCCGACTCTGGGGTCCGACCTCTGAGTCAGCCTCTCATTCGCCGAAAACATTAAAAAAAAAACTGCTTTTTTTCAATCACAGAGCGCCACCTCACTGGGGGTCGACCCCCAGTGGGTGTATGAGGCATTTCTGTTAAAAAAAATTGTATTTTATAGAGTTGATTTTTTAGTTAACTAAACAAATATTTTACTTTTTTTTTTTATAAAAAAATTACATAATAAATATATAAAGTATAGAGTGAGTGGAAGGAAAAAAAAAAAAAAAAAAAAAAAAAAAAAAAAAAAAAAAAAAAAAAAGCAGAGTTGAACTTAATTGAAATGTGCAACTCCCGCGGATTGAACCCGCGCCACTGTGGTGGCAAAACAAGTGCACTACCATTTGTGCTACAAAACACTTATGTTTTATATTGATTACATTTTAATATATTATAAATATTTTCTTAAGAAAACAGGTACACACAGTGAAACTGTGGTTTGGAACCGCGATTTTGTCATATGCACAGTAAAAGCACTATTTCAAATAGCGTTTTTTTCAGAAAATTTTTTTATATTAAAAGCGTGATTTGGAACAGCGCTTTCTTAATCAAAAGCGCGTTTTTAAATAGTGTTTTCACTATTCATCAAATTTTGGACTCCAAATAGTAAAAGCGCGATTTGTAATAGCGCTTTAGCCTACTTTGGGAATTCCGTCCAAACTAGGCCTAGTTTGGGAAATAAGATGTAAAAGAGGCTTAATATGGGAAAAGCCTCCAGAGGTTACTCCTTTATTTCCAAACTTAAATTCATAATCACAGGAATCAAGTTGTGAAACAGAAATTAGGTTTCTAGTAAAAATAGGAACATAAACTGTGTTTACTAAATCTAAAATGAAAACAAAGTCTAAAATTAGACGGAGGATGCCAATAGCCTCATTGTCCACTTTTATTCCATTCCTGACCATAATGGTCCGTTCTCCTTTATTTAGTTTCCAACTTATAAGGTATCCCTGCATGGAATTTTGTTATGTGAATACTTGCACTAGTGTCAATCCACCAAGAATTTGGTGGAACCAAAAAGGATTAAGACACAAAACATTGGGTGTTATATTTCTTGTCCAACCAACCTTTAAAACTTAGACAGTCTTTTTTTATGTTTTTTTTTTATTAGCAAAAATAAAAACCTTTATTGAAAATAAACCAAACAAGAATGAAGTTTACATCAAAAAGGGTGGAAAAGGTAAACGATCATAAGATACTACCCAATCCCAACTAGGTTGGCACCGAGAAGATAGTCCAATCATCTCATGAGCTTAACCACAAAAGGTTGGAGAGAGACTAACCCAAGCAAGAAAAACAACAAAAGCTAAACCCACAACAACAGACTCCAAAGAATCAAAGATCGAGATTTAGCTACATCAAAAGCATAGCAACAACCCCAATAGAGGCAAGACACAGCAGCAGTGCTCACAGATGCAAAAACTCAGATGCATAGCCCAGAAGGATCACAAAATGCACAATCCCCCACCCATTCCAAAGAAACACATCAAACCATCCACTTGGTACATAATCTGATCTAAGCATCAAACCAGCATCAACCAACTAAATTTGCAAAACTTAGCATACCAATACATCTCCCAGCCTAGTAACCAATACAAACACATCAACAGCAGAACACTAGCAGGGCATAGCAAACACCATATCAAGCATAACAAAATATACCAATATATTAGACTACTAGACCTTCACAGAGCACACTCATAACAACAACCATGCTCACCCACCTCAACCATCAACACATCTTCCACTGAGCACTACTCCCATCTGTATAGCTTAGTTCCCATTCTTTCGACAGAAATGGCATCGAATCTTATTTTCTTCATTAACCTTGTGAGTTTCATCATTTTGCATTCTTCTTCTTCTTACTTTTGCCTTTCTTGAAAATCTTTTTGGTTGGACCCAAGGTGGTAAGGTGAGCGGGCTTTTCAGGTTTAAGCCTCTCTTCTTCTTGAACACACATGGCAATTAATTTGCTCATCTTTCACTTATCTTTCTGCGTATTATAATTGATCTTGAAATGACCAAATTGCGTAAGAAGAGAAGTCATAATGAAATAAACAAGAAAACCTTCAGAAATTTCTATGTCTATTCCCTTTAATTAAGAGGCCATGTCATTTATCTTTAAGATATGTTCACGAACACCATTCAAACCATCATATTTCATTATCATCATTTTAATCATGAGAGTACTAGTAAGGGATTTGGAAGTTCCAATGAATTATTTTTCAATAGATTTCATATATCCCACTGCACTTTCAGAAACAGGGATTGCTCATTGAATTGTAGGCATAATTGAGTCTTTCATAATTATTAAACTTAAGCGATTAGAGCGTTCCCATTTTTCATATAAAGCCATTTGTTCCTTAGAATTTGTATCATTAGGCTTTATAAGTGTTGGCTCTCTTAATGCATAGTCTAAATCCATAATTCCCAAAACAATTCTAATTTGTTCATTCCATTTCTTAAAATTAGTTCCACTCAAAGTTTCAATACCAGATAAGTAATTATTAATTGTAGTAGGATTCAATGCTGTAAACACATAATATCCATTATATAACTTAATATAATCAAGAAAACTACTTTTCACATGTCATGAATAAAAATAACACCACAAGTTAAATATATCTAACTAGAAAACATAATTAATTAGATATAAAATCAAATTATTCTTCCATTGGGCCGAATAACAATATAATTTAGCAATTTCATAAAAATAAATGAGATGACTAATAAAAATAAACAACATAAAATAAAATAAAATAATCATTAACACCGTAACAAGTTTATCACTGTTTAGCAGGAAAACTCAATGTCTTATATTATTATATTAACTAAAGCACATGAAAAGTTTATTACTGTTGGGTAGAAAAGCTCATTGTCATATTTATTTTACTAATCATCTCAGTTATTCAAAACAAACATAGTGTTGAACCTCCGTTAGGCTGATTAGCAATGTATCAACTCATAAGGTGTGTAACAAAACACTATAAACCTTCGTTGAGCTGATTAACAATGTATCAACTCATAAAATGTGTAACAAAATATTATAAGTGCATAAGCCATTATCTTAATTATCACTTCTTCAATAATATATAATTTTTTATTTTAATATCAATAGAATAAAAGATTAACAAAAAAAAAAAAAAATTTGATTCTTGTGGGGTTGGTGTAAAAAAAATTGATGCACTAGTTAACCTTTAAATTGATTCTTGTAGGGTTGGTGTAAAATTGCCGACAGTGGAAGTGAGATATAACAATTTGCGAGTGGAAGCAGAGTGTGAGGTGGTTCATGGCAAGCCCCTTCCAACTCTATGGAATTCTTTCAAAAGCATTCTTTTTGTAAGTATCTAATTTTCTTGAAGTAACATTATAGCTTATTGTTGGTATGCATTTGGGTAGGTTTTGTCCACCTGCGGATATTGTCTGGGTTAAGGTTTTCATGGATATGAGTTGATTCTAGATCAATACAACCGTGCTCTACCTGCCATCTAAATTTCAACCAATTCATTTTAATTAATTATTTCTAATGGGTAAGATTTATTTTTAATAAAAAAGGCAAATAGCCAAAGATTTTATTTTCTCTATAAAAAAATTCAAAAAGCCAACAAATTATACAAAAAAAAGTCAGTTTCTATTTTCTCTACGCTTAACGATTTTTTCGTAAAAATTAATTTAAAAATATCCCAAACATACTAGATTTTTTTATCTTATATTTTAGTCAAAAAGTCAAAAATTACTAAAATACCATATTCCCAAACAAGGCCTTAATCTGGATAATTTTCTTTTTAAATTTTTTTTTTTTTAATTTTTATCCAATGTTATCCAACTCGTTGCATATGTTTCTGAATCTGCATTCACATTTATGTTTCCATTTAAGAGAAGAAGGACCAGCCCTTAAGCTGAATATTTGGTGGTTCTTGTGTTTGTATTGTATAAGTCAAACATTTATGAGTGTATAACTCAGTAAAAATAAAAAATGATCCATGTATTGTTTGACTTGCTATTTAGTTGCAAAAACAAATGGTCAGGGAATCCATGTTTTGGGTTTATCATTTCCAAAAGCAGCCTTTAATAAATTAGAACCGCTGTTATCCATGCAAGTGCCTAAATTGATTAATTGGTGAAATTTGCTAAACAGGATTTGGTCAAGCTTCCTGGTATGAAGTCACAAGAGGCCAGGATTACCATCGTTGATGACGTCAGTGGAATCATTAAGCCTGGAAGGTGTGTTTGAAGCTTAGGGGATCTAATTTGTTCTCTTTTTTTTTTGGGTCTCTCCTTATAGCCATATGTACCTTCCTTTTTTTCCCCCTATTTTTTGTTAGTATCCGGCCTCGTTTGGGAAAATGTTATTTTAGTAACTTTTTGACCTTTTACGAAAAGATGTGCAGAAAAGTAGAAAAGTAATGTGGTTGCTTGAGGCAAATTGTTCTACTCCAGTGCAATGGTTGACTATTGATATTCATTGCATATGGTCACACCCTCACAGACAGCTTTCCTTATCTTGTTATCAGTATTCAAATTGTTGATAACACAGACAACTTTACATAAAACATGACTTGCCTTATGACAAGTATTATTATCCCTTTGAAATCAATAGGTATATATATTGATAACAGACTCAAGAAATTTAGAGCTTGCGTGGTAATTGAATCAATTTGACTCTTTAAATTTGTTGAGTTAAACAACTCAAACTATATATGCATTTTCAGTGTTGCTATGGTGGTTTGTATTTTCACTTTGGAAGTTCCACTGCACTGGTCCATCCTTTCATTTGTAACTGAAATTGAATACCGTTGAATAATAGCAGTTAGTATTTGGAGTTTGAGCTGTTTAATATTTGGTTTAATATAATAAAATTTGACAAGCATGACAAGTTTTAAGGTTGAATTACCTCCATTGACATTGACAATGAGTTTAACTTGGATAAACAATTTTATTGTGGATTCATCTCAGTGTTTTACGTGCTTAGTGAACATCTGTTATCCATGTCTTTGAGTATCTGTTTCCTATGTTATGCTGTTTACGGAAAGATGTCTTTCTAAAGTTTCAAAATCATGAAAAGAAATCCCATTTCATCATTTTTTTTTTTCCTTGGAAAATTTGCATATTTTAATATTCTACTCAAGTAGGCTTATTTTTGCTGCAGGATGACTTTGCTGCTTGGTCCTCCAGGATGTGGAAAGACTACCTTATTGAAAGCACTTTCTGGAAATCTAAACAAATCTCTCAAGGTCTCTAGCTTTTTTAAATGATTAATATTCTTAATAACAGAAATGTTGGTAGATACTTGATCAACATTAGAATGAACAATAATGATCTTAAGTATAATTAGAACCTGCTTGGACTTTACAAACTAAAGTGTTTTGGGTTTTAATTGGTAATATTGTTCTCTAAAGAAAGGGTTGGTTTCAAATGATTCTTATGTTTTTCATATTGAAAATGATATACGAGTTCATTTGCTAGACCCAGTAATGTGTAAGTGAGATGATTGGTTGATAATTAGAGAAGATAGGAAAGAGAGAGTTGACTCACATATTCCAATTGGTTGCCACATCATTGGGTTTGAAAAGTGGGTCTAATTTTGGGGCTAGAATAGCAATGCCCTTTTCATATACTCCCAAGCACTGTTGTTTAATATTGAAAGTTGGCTCAACACATAAATATATAGAAACAAATAGAAACTGTATAGCCTTATTCAACTTTGTTACAAGTTAATAATATTTTCTTCCAAGAAAATTATATTCTGCTGGTCTTTTGCCTAGCAGATATATGCTTCTAAGCAGCACCCAGTTTATTGAAGTGATCCAGCTATCATTTAGTCTTGGTTACAACTGTGGGAGAACTGTTGACTTGGAGTTGATAAACAATGCAAAAAATTGGGCTCCTGAACTTCTTGTGCAAAAAGTGGATGATGAATTGCATTCCAAATATACTTGATTACCACAAAAACCCACAATTTACTCTGCTACCCATAAGAAATAGGATATAACTACTGTTCGATTGATTACTTAGTTTATTGCATCTGGTGTGTTTAGGTTAACATTATACACAATCATTGAACTCTTTTTTGGTTGCCTTCAAGAGCTAGTTTCATACATATTTCCTACATTTTAACATCGTTCCGTATGTTCATCCTTTTTCTGCAACAGGTTGCAGGAGAAGTTTCTTATAATGGGTACAAATTGGAAGAGTTTATTCCCCAGAAAACTTCTGCTTATATAAGTCAAAATGACCTACACATCCCTGAAATGACTGTGAGGGAAACACTTGATTTTTTCATTTGTATGAGGCGAAGCGGTGTATGGGTGCCCCGAACAAGCAACAAGGATCATATTATTTGTAGATTCCTTTCCTTATCAACTAATTGTACTAATGGTAATTGAAGTAAATTGTTTCTTGCTCGCCAGATATTATGATTGAGGTCAGCGAAAGGGAGAAACAAGCAGGAATTGTTCCAGACCCAGACATAGATACTTACATGAAGGTAATTTTGGTTTCTCTGGTCTTCTTTTTTTCCCATGTTTCAGGGGTTTCCACTATGTTTCTTGAGGAATGGAATCTCCGGAATCTGGAATGTTTACCCCCATGAGAAACCAGAGTCCATGCATCTATACGGGCTTTTGTCAGTTTTGTAGGAATACATGCATATTATTTTTTCTGTGTACATATGAAATGGTGATGGTCTGAGTGTGTGTGTGTGTGTGTGTGTCTCTCTCTCTCTCTCATTTATCTTTATTTTTCATTTTTAATTATTAGAGGTTTGAAACAACTTTCTCTCAGGCTTCCTAATTACATTTTCCAACTTTAGTGATAAAGAGAAAAAAATGGTTCATAGAAACTTGCAAGCTTAATCTTTTGCATAAGAATTGTGTATTGATAATAATTCTATCAAAACAAACAGAAGTGCAACAATGGAGTCAGCATAAATTTATAATATTAGGAGCTTATTGTGAATTAGTAAGAAAATCAGATTACGAGCACAATAGTAGTTGTGTGAATGACAGTGCTATGAGATATCTGCCTTATACTGTGCTCAATTACATGGTCTAGTTGATGGCAACTCATTTAATTGATGTAGGTAAAAAAATTTGTTACGTACTTCAAAAACAAAATTCTAATCTCTAATTTGGAGGAATCTTTCCACAAAACATAGACGCTTGGCCCAAAGTATTGTTGGGGAATTTTCAAAATGGGTTTTCGAAATTTATTGTTTAGTTTTTAGGTGTTTTCAAAACCTTTCTTGTTTTTTTCGCAAAGCTTGCAATAAGCTTGGGGATTTTGTCCTACATCGGAAAGAGAGGAAAACATGGAGCACTTAATAAAGTGTTATATGGAATATTTCTTTAAATGTGGAATTGTGGGATGGATGCTAGTGTACATGCACTCACACCGCAAGCACCATCCGCACATGTGGCGTGGCGTGGGCAATGGGCTGCGTGGCGTTTGATGGCGCACTTTGCACAGACACATTGACACAAGGCGCCATAAGGGCGCTTTCCTATTTGCATCGGACATGTTAAAACGATAACGTAGATCCAACGTGGCATGGGTGACGTGGAATACAGTTAGCTCTATATGGCAATGATGTGGCATTCGTTGGCGATTTGATCATAGCCGTTGATTGGAGATGCGTGCGATCGTGTAGATGAGATGGCACCCGATCGTGATTAGGTATGATCAGTCAACGCATCTATTCGGTGTGAGAATAATCTACATCATAGATCGTTGATCCAATGGTCAGATCTGATCGGATGTGATCCAGGGACATGGCCATTCGATTAGATGCATCAAGGCCTATAAATAGGCTACGAAATTAGCCATTTCAATCCATCCAAAAACTCAGAAATCATTCCTGTAATTCTCTCTCTCCCTCTTGATTTAGAGTTTTCGATCAATAATTTTTTAAGCAAGTTTTTGCTTTTCCTATTGGTAATCAAATTTTGCAAACTTGATTACCAGTGTCTTGGTTTTCTTGATTATATCAAGAGCATTCTGATCTACTGTCATCAGTGCAGACGCCGATAGACTTGATCTTTAGATCATGCTTCATTGTATCTTGGAAGCGAATTTGTTGTAATCCCCTGTGCACCTTTTTGGTGGGTACAAATATTGTCTTGAGGAGAGCGACTAAGTAACGCAACTTGAAGCACCAAATTTCTGTTTTATATAAACAAGATCATTGCCAAATTTTGAAGACCCGAAGACCACCAATTGAAGAATTCAAGACGAAAGACGAAATGTTCCAACAATCTAAAGACAATATTTGGATATGGCGATGTCTATTTAGAAAATAACTTAAGATTTCATGAAGCTTGACCGATTTAATGGAGCGAGACTATGGAGCAAGAAGATGATACTATGGAGCAAACCCGTACCAAAACCAAATGGGAGAATGACAACTACATTTACTGATGACACATTCTGAATGCGTTGTTAGAGACTCTGTTCGATGTGTATCAACATCTGGAAACGGCAAAGCAACTCTGGGACATATTACAGTCAAAGTACCTCACCTAGGATGCCACTAGTAAGAAATTTCTTATTAGTAATTTTATGCATTTTACTATGATTGATACAAAGCCCATTATGGAACAATTCCGCGAGATCCAACATATTCTGAGTCAGTTTCGACAAAAGAATATGAACATGGATGAATCTATTGTAGTTTCTTCTATAATAGAGAAACTGCCATCTTCTTGGAAGGATTTTAAGAAAACTGTGAAACACAAAAAAGAAGATCTAACTTTAGAGGAATTGGCTCAACACCTTCAAGTTGAGGAAGAGTCAAGACTTCTTGAAAGTAAAGATAACCTATTAGCCCAGACTTCCAAGATTCACATGGTGGATGATGGTTAGAGGTTCAACCAAAAAAAGCGTAAGCGCGACCCCTATCCTAAGAAAGATGCTAAGAAGCCGAAAAGCGCTTGCTGGCACTGTGGCAAGCCAGGGCACTTTAAAAATAAATGTCGGTTATACAAGAAGAAACTAGAAGCATTAAATCCCAAGAACAAGTTCGTAGCTGTTGTATCTGAGGTGAACATGCTCGAAGATGCTAGTGGCTGGTGGATTAACTTAGGAGAAACAAGGCACGTCTACATCGACAAGAGTCGTTTCACTACTTATGAACAAGTAAGTGATGGAACAGTTCTCTACATGGGCAACTCTTTAACTACTGCTATCAAAACTAAGGGGACGGTGGATCTAAAGTTCACATCTGGAAAAGTCTTAAGTCTTAATGATGTTTATCATGTACCTGATGTCAGGAAAAACCTTATATCTGGAAGCCTGCTTAATAAGCATGGTTTCAAGTTAGTATTTGAGTCGGACAAATTTGTTCTTTCCAAGGGTTCGATTTTTATTAGGAAGGTCTACATGTATCAAGGAATGTTTGAACTTAATGTTATCAATAATACATCTATTTCTGCTTATATTGTTGATTCTCTTTCTTTATGCCATGCTCGTTTAGATCATGTTAATACTAGGAAGATGCATGATATGGTTAATTTGATTTAATTCCTAAGTATGACATTGATATGTTTGAAAATGCAAATTTTGTGTGCAACCTAAAATTACTCGCACTCTATTTCTTAAAGTAGATAAAATCACATCTCTACTTGAACTTGTGCATAGTGATAACATGCATAGTACCCCCACTAGAGGTGGTAAGAAATATTTTGTAACATTCATTGATGATTTTTCTAAGTACTGTCATATCTATCTTTTGCATTCAAAATATGAGATTCTTGATAAATTCAAGATTTTTAAGACAGAAGTACAAAATCAGTGTAATGTCAAAATAAAGAGACTTAGGTTTGATAGATGTGGTGAATATCATTTTCCAGAATATTGTGAAAATGTTGGTATTATTCATGAGAAATTTGTACCCTACACACCACAACAAAATGGAGTAGCTGAAAGAAATAATAGGACATTAACAGAAATGGTTAATGCCATGCTTTCTTACTCCAGCTTAAGTTCTAGTTTTTGAGGTGAAGCCTTGTTCATTGCATGTCACATACTCAATAGAATTCCTTTTAAGGGAAGAAATGTTACTCCTTATGAACTTTGGAAAAACAAAAAACCTAATCTAAGTTACTTGAAAACGTGGGGTTGTAGAGCAATAGTCAAATTGCCTGAACCTAAAAAGAAGAAATTAGGTGAAAAAGGAATTGAATGCATATTCCTTGGCTATGCTATACATAGCAAAGCATATAGATTTCTAGTAGTAGAGCCCAATGGTTCAGTGGAAACAAATACCATCATTGAATCACGTGATGCAATATTTTATGAGAATCGTTTCACAGTCATTCCAAGGTTGATTCTAATCAAGGAAATGAATCAACTCCTTTGATGTCTATAAATTGAGCCTACTGAGCCTGTTGAGCTAAGGAGAAGTAAGAGGGCTAGGACCGAGAAGTCATTTGGCCCTAATTTCATTGTTTACCTTGTAGAAGGAACTAGGAAAACTTATTTTAAGCAAACAATGATTTCTTTGAATATGGATTCAAATCCATTAACCTTTGAGGAGGTTATGAAGTCTCAAGATGTTGCTTTCTAGAAAGAAGCAATAAACGATGAGATGGATTCTATCATGGGTAACAATACCTGGATATTTGCTAATTTGCCACCTGGATCCAAACCAATTGGTTGTAGATGAATTTTCAAAAGGAAAATAAAAATTGATGGCACAATTGACAAGTTCAAAGTAAGATTAGTTGCTAAGGGTTTACTTAAAATGAGAGTATCGATTATTTTGATACATATGCTTCGGTGGCCAGAATTGCCACCATTCGAGTGTTGATTGCCTTAGCCTCAATCTACAAGCTTGAAATCCATCAAATAGATGTTAAGACCGTTTTCCTAAATGGAGAGTTAGATGAGGAAATCTACATGCAACAATTGAAAGGATTTGTTGTACAGGGTCAAGAACACAAACTGTGTAAACTCATGAAGTCACTATATGGATTGAAACAAGCTTCAAAACAGTGGCATGAGAAATTTGATAAAGTAATATTGTCAAATGGTTTTAGGATACATGAATCTAATAAGTGTATGTACAATAAGTTTATTGGCAATAGAGGTGTAATCATATGCCTATATGTAGATGGCATGCTTATTTTTTGTACTGACAATGATGTCATTGAAAGAACTAAAAATTTCTTATCGTCTAGCTTTAGTATGAAAGACATGGGATTAGCTGATATAATTCTAGATATAAAGATCAAACGAAAGGACAATAATTTGATTCTTACCCAGTCGCACTACATTGAGAAAATTCTTAAGAAATTTAATCAATATAATTGTACACCCATGTCTACACCTTTTGATTCAAATTTAAAATTGTATCCTAATATTGGAAAAGCTGTTGATCAACTAGAATATTCAAGAGTGATAGGTAGCTTGATGTATGCCATGACTTGCACTAGACCTGATATTGCATTTGCAGTGGGAAAACTTAGTAGATACACTAGTAATCCCAGTAGTGTGCATTGGCATGCTGTTAACCAAATTCTTAGGTACTTGAGGAAAACGATAGACTATGAAATAGTCTATAATGGCTATCCAGTACTTAGTTGCACGAAGCGGGAGCGGGAGCGGGGGAACGTGGCCACTTAGAGGAATCGTAAATTAGGAGCGTTTATATATAATTTTTATTAATTATATTTTTAAATAATATATATAAATATATTTTGAGATATAATTCTTTTCTCCAATTAATATTTGAAATATATTATAATTATCATAAATTGTTATAAATTGTATTTTATTTTGTATTGTTAGATTTTACTTCAAATTAAAATCTATTTATTTTATAGATATAAAAATTAAGATTAATTTAATATATATATATATATATATATATAACCCATTACATTTATATTTATAAAGGAAAAATAAATAAATAGAGAAATTAACCCATTATATTTTTATTTATAAAGGTAAAATAAATATATTTATAATTCATCTTTTTAAAATATATTTATATATTTTTAATATTATATTTGTATTTTTATTTATAAAGATAAAATAAATATATTTAATATTATATTATAATCAAAAGAAATTAAAAAGAAAAAGCAACAAAAAGAGAGAGACAGAACATACGGGGAGAGAGAACAAATCGAAGAGAGAGAGAGAGAGAGAAAAGAAGAGATGCATCGACTGGGAGAGAGGAGGAGATCGACAGAGGAGATCGATCAAGAGACGAGATCGAAGAATCGATTGGCGCGAGACAGAGACGACGTCAATCGAGAGACGAGATCGAGAGTGACGAGATCGATTGGCGCGAGATGGAAGCCGGCGACCAGAGGGAAGTGGGTGAACAGGTTCTCCTTGTTCTCTTCTCTTTCATTTTTTCTGTAGTTAGGGCTATTTCGCCTCTTCTGTATTTTGGAAGCGATTAGATTCGCGTTTCTCTCGAATCAAACTCGCAATTCTTCTACGAATCTGAGTCAGGAGCGCAGAATCGCGCTTTTGAGGAAGAATCGTGGGCAAGTTGAACGATTCCTGCTACTAAGATCCAGTAGTGCTGAAAGGATTCACTGATACTAGTTGGATAACTAACCATGAAGATCATTTGTCCACGAGTGGTTGGATTTTTATTCTTGGAGGATAAGCTATCTCTTGGAGTTCTAAGAAGCCAACATGCATAACAGACTCAACCATAGTGTTAGAGTTTGTAGCATTGGCTTCTTGTAGCAAAGAGGCAGAGTGGCTAAGGAATCTCTTGATAGAAATTAAGTTATGGCCAAAACCTATGCCACCAATATCTTTGTATTGTGATAGTGAAACAACTCTATCACGGGCCAATAGCCATGTCTATAATGGAAAGTCCAGGCATATAGGACTGAGACATACCGTGTTAGGCGCTAATTCATCAAGGTGTGATTATCATTAGTTATGTAAAGTCAAGTGAAAACTTGGCTGACCCCTTGACAAAAGGACTTGCAAGGGATTTGGTGTAGAAAACATCAAAGGGGATGGGTCTTAAGCTCACTTAACATAATCACTCCTGGTGGAAACTCGACTCAACGCTTGAAGAAACATCAAGTCTTGAGTTCAATAAGCCCAAGTACACCATATGTCGTGATTGCAAGCATTTAGTTTTATTTCATTTTCATCCCAAGGTTGAAGTGCTTGGTACCTATAATATAGAAAGAAGAGGATGAGTTAGCAAACTCTTAATAAGCTTACAATTGGGTTGTTAGGGTATTGTAAATGATAGAAGTACTCTCAGTAAGCTTACTTATGTGAGTGTAGGAGGTGGTGCCACTTCCTATGAGTCCAAGGGTTTGACTCTAGAGCGCTCATGAACAGATATAGACACAAGGCCAATCCATGTGTCGGTTTATTTGAATACTTGAGGTATTTGTACTGTGCGTAAGACATGTTCAGTTAGTCGTATAAGATCACTAGTTCAAAGACAAGTCTACTATGCCATCTTGACTAACTTTGAGGTGTCTTTATTAAGTGAATGATTCAAATCGTAAGATATCTTCACCTATGCATAAGGCTGCCAAGTGAACCAAGAGTCATCATCTGGTATTTTGAAAATGGTGGGGGAATGTTGGGAAATTTTCAAAATGGGTTTTCAAAATTTATTGTTTAGTTTTTGGGTGTTTTCAAAACCTTCCTTGTTTTTCTTTGGAAAGATTGAAATAAGCTTGGGGACTTTGTCCCACATCGAAAAGAGAGGAAAACATGGACCACTTAATAAAGTGCTACATGGAAATATTCCTTTGAATATAGAATTATGGGATGGATGCTAGTTTACATGCACTTACCGTGCACTCGCGCGCAAGGCGCCATAAGGGAATTTTTCTATTTGCATCGGACAGGTTGGAGTGATGACGTGGATCCAACGTGGCATAAGTGACGTGGAATACAGTCAGCTTCACGTAGCAGTGATGTGGCGTCCGTTGGTGGTGAGTCAACTAACCGATCGAACGGTTGCATGTCCGATCTGGAGCGATTTGATCATAGCCATTGATTGGAGATGCGCATGATCGTGCGGATGAGATGACACACGATCGTGATCAGGTATGATCAGTCAATGCATCTATTCAGTGTGAGAATGATCTGTACCATAGATCGTCAATCCAACGGTCAGATCTGATCGGATGCGATCCAGGGACATAACCATTCAATCAGATGCATCAAGGCCTATAAATAGGCTGCGAAATCAGCCATTTCAATCCATCCAAAAACTCAAAAATCATTCCTGCAATTCTCTCTCTCTCTTCCTCTTGATTTAGAGTTTTCAATCAAAAGTTTCTTAAGCAAGTTTATGCTTTTCTTATTGGTTATCAAATTCTACAGACTTGATTCCCAATGTCTTGGTTTTCTTGATTATATTAAGAGTATTATGATCTACTGTCGTCAGTGCAAATGCTGGTAGACTTGATCTTTAGATCAAGCTTCATTGTATCTTGGAGACGAATTTGCTGTAACCCGCTGTACACCTTTTTGGTGGGTGCAAATATTGTTTTTAGGAAAGCGACTAAGTAACGCGACTTGAAGCACCAAATTTTTGTTTTACATAGACAAGATCATCGCCAAGTTTTGAAGACACGAAGACCACCAACTGGAGAATTCAAGACGAAAGACGAATTGTTCCAACAATTCTTAGTTGTATTTTATGTATGTCATAAGACCTAGTGTGATACTTGCTATATCTGACACGAGCTATTCCCTAATTTGGATGGCATGCATATTGGATGTGGTTATCCTTAATCTACTAAACAATTATACATTGACACACCTACTCTCAGTTTTCAATTTAACAACATAGCCCATTTAGGTGACCGCTTGCTAAGTATTGCATTGGTAGTGATGCTGGCATAATAATTGGTTTGATAGGCTAAGGACACCTCAAAATTGTTTTATTTAAAAATAAAATTCATCTTAAAATGCAAGCCGACATCAATTGACAAAATGCTAAGGTCATTTATTACATTTCTGATAATCTTAGTAAGTTGATGAGCTTATCTACTGTAATTTTTAACTATATCTTCTTTTAACAGGCAATTTCTGTTGAAGGACAAAAGACAACCCTCCAGACTGACTACATCATAAAAGTAACACTTTTAACAGAGCTTTCATTGATCTTCATCTTTATACTTCATACAAATGTTTTTACCTGTTGATGATTTGGCCATCACTTCCATTTGTTAATCAGATTCTGGGACTTGATATCTGTGCTGACACACTGGCTGGAGATGCCATGAGAAGAGGTATCTCAGGTGGTCAAAAGAAGAGATTGACCACAGGTAGTCTTTCTGATTTTCTTTTCTGGTCTGGCTTATATGTAGTTTGAATGCTTGAGTTTGACAGCTTCAGCAGATAATTCAACTCACAACTAGGATAACAAAAAAACAAAAGTAAAATTCAACTCATGACTACATCATATTTGGCATTGGTGTTAGTCTTTGGAAAAAATACATTACCATTATCAAGAAAAGAGCAACATTCAACTCATGTCCTTGAATGTTGTTACTATGTGCATGCTTTTTTTTTCTCGAACAATAATTTGTATTGGTATTTCACAGGCGAGATGATTGTAGGTCCCACAAAAGCTCTGTTTATGGATGAAATATCAAATGGCTTAGACAGTTCCACCACATATCAGATTGTTGCTTGTCTTCAACAGCTAGCACATATTGCAGATTCTACTATACTTGTGGCACTTCTTCAGCCTGCACCAGAAACCTTTGATCTCTTTGATGACATTATCTTGATGACGGAAGGGAAGATTGTGTATCATGGACCCCGTAGTCATATTCTAGAATTTTTTGAGGATTGTGGGTTTAGGTGTCCTGAAAGGAAAGGGGTAGCCGACTTCCTCCAAGAGGTAAGTTTATAGTGGTTTATATTGAATTCTTACTCACACTCTTATTTTCTTCAAGGGGTACTTTAAATTTTTATCTGCCATATTGATAATATAAATAATAAAGTTGTCCCTCTCTGACAATTGCAGTTTTAATGAGCTGGTGACTAAGTAGATCCTGTATTCAAACTTCGCTACCGATTTAATAATTATAATACTTGCACGTTTGGCCACACGTGAAGCTTACTTTCATATGAGTTAGTGGTTAACAATTTAACTACTACATTGCAGGTTATGTCAAAAAAAGATCAAGCTCAGTACTGGCACCAAGCTGAACAACCTTGCAATTACATTTCTGCTGATATGTTCTCCAAGAAATTCAAGGAATCTGACTTTGGGAAAAAGCTAGACGACGAATTATCAAAGCAGTTTATGAAGTCTCAGAGCCACAAGAATGCAATTTCTTTTAGCATATATTCTCTTTCTAAATGGGCACTCTTTAGAGCTTGCATCTCAAGGGAACTTCTTCTCATGAGGAGGAATTCTTTTATTTATGTATTCAAATCAGTCCAGGTTTTGATCAGTACTTTCTTATTCTTCCATACTTTTTGTTCTTGGAATTTAATTTTTAGCCATTCATGCATTTGTGTCAATGTTGAATTGTTAATCTTTGTATCTAAGCCCCCATATAGGTTACAGAAGCTTCAATTCTTGTTCACTGCAGCTTGTTATCATTGCATCTATCACAATGACTGTATTTTTGAGAACTCGACTGGCTGTTGATGCCATTCATGCAAACTATTATCTGGGTGCTTTGTTCTATGCTCTCATCATACTTTTTTTTGATGGATTCCCGGAGCTGTCCATGACTGTTGGAAGACTTGCAGTTTTCTACAAACAGCGAGATTTGTACTTCTATCCAGCTTGGGCATATGCAATCCCAGCCACCATTCTCAAGGTTCCTCTTTCAATGAACTAATCATTTTTCCAATGCCTCATTGCTCATTTTTTATATGCCCAAGCATAACCTCTGTACTCTGTGCCTTCTCTTCCAGATATCATGGGATGTTCAGAATTCTAATTAAGTTGTCTAGTACTTTTTCATCCATAAAATTGTCTTCATTTGGGCGCTGCACATCTTATTGATATGTCAATCCTTGTTGGCAATATTTCTGCTTACTGTTTATTTTAGTTGCAGTTATGTGTCTCTTTTGGTCATTTTTCTTTCTTTTCCAGATAATATGATATTTTACCCTTTTATGGTAATCATAATTTGTAGATTAGATGCTTGTGATGATCTTTTAGGTTGTGTTTGGATCATGGATTTTGCCAATGATTTAAAAAAGGAAAGGGAAATGGAGAAAAAATCTAACTTATATTTCATTGACATTTCACTCACCTTTTCCCTTTTCCTTTCCAAATCCCTACCAAAATCCATGATCTAAACACAGCCTTAAAGTTTAATATATGAGTCGGTGCACAGACTTCTGGATCTATGATATTTAACAAAGGTTTTGGGACAGCTTGTTATTTGGCCAATAATGTTACTGTTTATTTAGTAATCAAGTAAAATAGATGGCCATAGTCTGCTTATTCATTCTATGCTCTTCATTATTTTGTCTAGACATTGACAGCGAATACTACCATAGGGCAAGAAACACTTGAAAGCCGTGGATTGCACTTTCACGGATACTTATTTTGGATATCATTTGGCGCCTTACTTGGATTTGTAATAATTTTCAACATTGGATTTACCTTGGCCTTAACCTTCTTAAACCGTAAGTTTGTCTTTTGATTACATGAAGTCAACATAAGAATTGCAGAGTGATACGTGCTTATTTCATTTCATAATGAATTCAGCTCCTGGTTCTCGTGCTATTATTTCAAATGAAAAGCTTTCCCAAATTCAAGGATCTGAAGATTCGTCCAGTTCTGCAAATGCAGAAGCAAAATCTACAGATTCTCCTAACAATACTACAAAATCTCATGAAGGTCATGTATTTTTAGATTTTTCTTCATTCTCTTATAATTATTGAAACCATTGCTTCACATGATTCTTTTCCTTCATTTATCTTCTTATAAGTTTATTCCTGTTTCACTTAATAAGGGTGGGTAATCTTGTTTTACAGGTCGAGTGGTTTTACCTTTTGAACCCCTAACTCTGGTGTTTCAAAATGTGCAATACTATGTTGACACCCTGTGGTAAACATATAAACAAATCTCTTATAAATTTTATGTACCTGTTAAATATTTAGAACTAATTGGATCAAACCACATTGGTTGATTGTGTCATTTTTCTTTGATTTCAGGCAATGAGAGAAAGGGGGTTCACTCAGAAAAAACTCCAACTTCTTTGTGACATTACAGGTGTATTTAGGCCTGGTGTTCTTACAGCATTGATGGGTGTCAGTGGAGCTGGGAAAACAACTCTTATGGACGTTCTTGCTGGAAGAAAAACTAGTGGCACTATTGAAGGAGATATTAGAATTGGAGGGTTTCCTAAAGTTCAGGAGACGTTTGCTAGGATTTCGGGTTACTGTGAGCAAACCGACATACATTCTCCACAAATTACAGTTGAAGAATCAGTGGTTTATTCTGCTTGGCTGCGTCTGCATCCTGAAATTGATTCAAAAACTAAATTTGTATGTCCTATATATGAGGAAGTTAAATTTACTCTTTAATCTACAACAATAGTTTAAACATTATTTTACCTTTGTTGCTGCTGCACGCCTTTGCAGGAATTTGTGAAAGAAGTCCTTGAGACCATTGAGCTTGATGAAATCAAAGATTGCTTGGTTGGCATGCCCGGTGTTAGTGGTTTATCAACTGAGCAGAGAAAGCGGCTTACGATATCTGTGGAGCTTGTTGCTAACCCCTCTATTATTTTCATGGATGAACCTACAACTGGATTGGATGCAAGAGCAGCTGCAATTGTTATGCGAGCAGTGAAGAACGTGGCTGAAACAGGAAGAACAATTGTTTGCACCATTCACCAACCAAGCATTGACATATTTGAAGCATTTGATGAGGTAGGAAAGCAATTAATGAACTATTTTAAGAGAACTTGGAACATAAAGACGATTTGGATACGGAAATGGAATTAATCATGTGAGTTTTAACGCTGTTTGATTGTAACTAAAGCATTTTTTAACTCAATAGTGTAAGCTTGGCTCAGAAAATTACATTCCCAAATGCCTTCTACTGAAGAAATGACACATGGAAGGGCCAAGCTTCAAGACTAGTGTTACCTCTTGATTTGAAGCCTTTCAAATATTTAGTATTACTATTATTATCTTTGTGCGAGTTGGTATTGTGGCCGATTCTCTTAACTGCTTGACCTATTATTGCAACTGCTTTCCTAACATGGTATCTAAGCTTTACTTCTCAGAAGTATTGGGTTAATGTCTATCCATGTGTATTTCAACCATTTTAAATGTAGAAGTTCGACTAAGTTTCTATAAGCTCAGCAACAGGTTTCCTATTGTTTGATGATGTTGAATGTGCCTTACCACCAAAATCTTTCAAATTATTTATTTCTTTCACAGATAATAGCTAGACCTTCTATGTGTTGCCCTCTATTGCATCACAGTGAAATTTGGTCACTTGAGCATAATCAATTCAAAACCTGTTTGATGTTTACAGAGAACATCCATTTTTAAAAATTGTCTTCTAATTCTAATCCAATTTCATATTTGTGATTCAATGTAAATAAATTAGGTCTAATGCCTCCTTGATATTGATTGCAGTTAATTCTATTGAAATCTGGCGGACGAATTATTTACTCTGGACCACTTGGTCAACATTCAGGCAGTGTCATCGAATATTTTGAGGTCAGTTTGCTGCAGGAATACATAAACCTCTTAGATGGTTTTTTCCCTTTAATTTGTGTACTTGATATGCTTCTAAAAGTAGGAATTTAAGTATTTCTTCATCTTAATTTCAAGCATCTCTCTAACAGGATATCTCAGGGGTGCCAAAGATAAAAAATAATTACAATCCAGCAACATGGATGTTAGATGTCACTTCTACATCGGCAGAAGCTGAACTTGGTGTTGATTTTGCCCAAGTTTATAAGAACTCTGTCTTGTATCAGTAAGTTCAACTGCTTACTACTTCTGTCTCTTTGGAGTTAGGATGGTCATTACAAACTCGCTTGGTGTAACTGCAATGCAGAGGAGTCTATCTCCTGAAAATAAGCATCTTTCAAATTTATCAGTTATGTGGACGTTTTCCCCAATATATCTCTCAAATTGTTGAGGTTTTTGTAGTCTTAGGTGATCCTAAATGGTTTTTGGGAGCCCATGCTAGTTGTGTAGTAAAGGGCTTTTTGATTTCAAGGAATTAAGAGAGTTCAAATGACTACTTTAAGTTTTAAAGTAGCAGCTTTATTGTTTTTGATGACTGGGTTGTGGTTATATGACAATCCACTTGTAGCTAATGTTTGAGATCTTACATTTCATCTTGAAGCTCAAGTTGTTCCGCTAGTTGCTTTCAGCGTAGTCGTCACATGAGGTCCTGGATGAATTCATTAATGACTAATTACAATAATCTTTCATTTGATGTAAAAGATGGATATTGGCATTGACGATGCATTCAAATTTTACTCAGAATTTCTGTGAGAGACTGAGAGGCGATGGGTGTGGAACCATTAATTTGGACACTTTTTTTTCTCCCCAGACAAGATGAAATACTGGAAACCAGTTATTTATGCTACAATAATGATTGTTTTGTGATAACAGTCTTCACTTGTGTAAGACTCATTTTCGGTCATTGTGATTGTAGGAACAATAGAGAACTTGTAAATAGGTGGAGTACTCCACCTCCTGATTCAAAAGAGTTGTATTTCGCAACCCGCTTTGCACAAAATGGTTGGGGACAGTTCAAATGCTGCCTCTGGAAGCAACACCTGTCTTATTGGAGAAGTCCTGCATACAACTTGCAGCGTTTCGTGTACATGATTGTCGCATCTTTTCTTTTCGGGGTACTGTTTTGGGAACAAGGAAAGAAATTGTAAGTAAATCAAATTGAACTAGATTGTCAATGGTTTGATGGATTAGAAGATATCAGAAACAAAATGCCTTAGGATATTTTGATAAAAAAAAAAAAAAAATCGTAGTTAAAACTTTTTTTGTTTTCTTCTTTTCAAGTATGCATTATGTATTTCATAGACAAAAAATACCACCAAATGCAGTTCTCTGATTCCTTTGAACTCGGATGACTATATTATTTTATTGGATAGACTTCTGCGCATGCCTTAACATAAATAATCCTTTTATTTGATAGAAAGAACCAGCAGAGCCTTTTCAATGTATTTGGTTCAATGTTCTCCGCTACGATCTTCTTGGGCATAAATAATTGCTCATCAGTTTTACCATATATCTCAACTGAGCGATCTGTTTTGTTTCGGGAAAGGTTTGCTGGGATGTATGGTTCGTGGGCTTATGCACTTGCTCAGGTATAAATTTCTTAAATATTTGATTTTGTTATGAAATTTTATTATCTAGTAATTTTTTAATGAGCTTTTTGTTAATAGCACTTCCTACATACTTAAATGCAACTGCTAATTTTGTAGGTCACGATTGAGATTCCCTATCTCCTAGCAATATCGATTACATTTGTCGTTATTACATATCCAATGATTGGGTATTATTGGTCAGCTTATAAGGTTTTCTGGTACTTTTACGCCATGTTTTGTACATTACTGTACTTCAATTATCTAGGAATGCTGCTTATTGCAATGACACCGAGCTTTCCAGTGGCTGCAATTTCTGATCGCCTTCTACACAATTTTCAACCTTTGTTGGATTTCGATACCTCAACCGTAAGCTAATAACCTTTACTTATTGTGGTACTCTGAAGCATGGATATGGATACGAATGAGGACATGAGAAGCGGTGATTTCAAAAAATTAGGACACGAACACAGGGAATAAAGAAAAATAGATATATAAATTATATTTGCTATGTATATAACTATTACATCTATAAACAAACAAAAATAATGAAAATTAACACTAATTTAACATAAAAGCAAACTAAATTTAAATCAGTGAAAGACTAGATTTGTGTTGCATTAGGGCTTCAGGATCATTGGAAGCCAGTGTCTCAACTTCACAAGAGGTTAGATCTACGTTGCATTGGTGATGGTTTGATATAGTTTTATTTTTATTTTTAAAATTTAACCCTTATATTTTCAAATATTTTAATATGACACTCAAAATTAGCTTTTAAAAATGAAAATAAGACCTCACTGTGCCTTGAAGTGTATCTCATTGTGTATATAAAGGAAATGGACTCACCATGTGGCAAGTCAAATGTGTGTCCCCGCCATGTCCATGTCTCATACGTGTCCGACACTGCTACAACACCTATTTTGAAGTGTCAATGCTTCATAATTGTGGTATTTGCATTGATTTTAACTAACATTTTGTTGCAATTTAGATTATTAATTACGAATAAATTATTTGTTGTGGTGATAATAGAACATGGAAAAAGCCATTATGCTATCTTGCTACCATTTACCTAGTTCGCTAGGAGTCAACTTGTACAACCCTAAATTATAACTTTATTTTCATGATATCTCTTACTCTCTCCTCTAAAACCTGAATCTTTCTTTTCACATAAGTCCCTAGAAAACCCATAAGTCCTATTCCTAAACTACATTTTATAACTTGAATTCTTTACTCAGACCCATTGGTCCTATTTTTAAACTCTCAGCTCAGTCTGGAAATTTGCTTGAAAATTTTGAGTTTTCAATCCCTGGCAACAGGTATTCTCTTGGGTCTGAGTAAATGAACCATTTTCTCTTTGGAGATTGGATCATGAGCGAAATCATCTAGCAAAATTTGTTGAGTAGAAATCTGAAATAGTAAGAATTCACAAAGCATTCTGTTGGTTTTTCTTACAGGTAAAACTTTTTTGCCATCTAGAATGAGGAAATCTTATACATTGAACATAATATGTACAGAATTAATCATAACTTAATAAAAATGAAATGTTTTTTTACTATGTGCTTAAAATTATAATATTAATATTGATGCTATAGATCTATTAGAACTTGTTGGTTTTTGGAGTTTATTAAAATTCAAGGGTCCCAAGGTTTCGTACCAATCAACTGATTGGTTGTGTTTTTGAAACAAAAGCAATGAAAAGTTTGAAAACACTCATTGTTTTCATTTCTATGAGCAAAAACCAATTTTTGAAAATTTGAAAACAGCTTCTATAAAAGAAGGGTTGTTTTTAGAAACTTTAGTGATACTAATCTAGTTGTATTTTATATTTTGCTTCTTGCAGCAAATTCCCAAGTGGTGGATTTGGTTGTATTATATAAATCCGACTGCTTGGACGCTAAATGGTATGCTTACATCGCAGTATGGAGATATAGACCAGAAGATTAAGGTGTTTGGAGAAACCAAAACTGTCGCGGCCTTTTTAAGAGATTATTTTGGATACAGACATGATCAATTACCCATTGTAGCTGTTATGCTCCTTATTTACCCCATTGTTTTTGCTTATCTGTTTGCATTCTGCATAGGGAAGTTGAACTTCCAGAGGAGATGAATCTTGCAAATCTATTTGTTTGTATCTTGGTGAATGGATTGTTTGTCACATTGTAATTGTTTCATCTAATTATGTATAATAGTGCTGTGACTGCTATGAAACTGTGGCAATTTGGGTATTAAAGTAATCATAAATAATCAATGGAAAATAAAACAAATGCATACCATAATACAAATGATTTACGTGGTTGGCCTTATCGGTTACGTTCACAGACAATATGGAGAAAAATAAGTTTACAAGTTAATTCAATTCGTCTCTTGCACCCTAAATCCTTACTCAACTTAATATACAAAGAAACTCACTTTATATTTTTTTATGAACTCCTCTCTATATTTCTATTTGTTTGTGTTAGATTTGAGAAATTAAGATCCTTTTTATAATTGAAGCTCTCAGGACTTAAATATATAAAAATTGTATGTGTCTTTTTTAATTTTTTCGTCTTCATCATCAAATTAATTTTTAGTTTTTTTTTTTTTCAGTAGAAACAGATTCTAAAAATCAAACCCAACAAGGCTAATTTGTCTTTCTTAATTATTTTGTCAATTAACACACTATTATTGTTCAAAATTATATTAAGAAATGTCTGATTTAGATAAAACTCATTGGATTTTTTCCGTCCATACATTGGAGGAGGGTGTTGGGACTTGTGGGCCCAATATTCATTTCATATGATATTTATTTGTAAAATTAGATTGAATGAGATTATAAATACAGTGAATTGAGTGAGTGAATTATTAATTTATTAGTATGTTGGTATTAAATTCAAGATGTTAGATAAATATGTGTATTAAAATAAGGAATTTTTGGTGAAATCCCCCTTTTGGGCCTTTTTATTAAGGTAATGGATAACCCAATCAATTTTCTTTCAAAAAGCCCTTGAATAGAAAATGTCTACCTTAATAAGGATATTTTATAATTTCTCTTTTTTTTTTTTATCACAATATTGCCCTTCTATATATATGTATCAGACATTTGAAATATTTGAAATCTGAGCTGAAGATCTCTCAGGAACGAAATGGATGAAGACGATCTCCAAATCTGAAGATCTCGCAGTCGAAGATCTCTCACTTGGTCAACAATAGACGATCTCGCCGCTGACAATCAACATTCTCAATTAAACGAGAGTTTCATTGAGATTTGTGACTGTTGATCGAGTTTTAGAGGTTTTTCTTCTCAATTAGGTGTGTTGATTTGTTAATTAATTTGTTTTTTTTTTAATTTATTTTTGTTGTGTTTGATTTGATTTCGTTTGACAAAATCAGAGTAAAATTTTACTTCAGTTCTATTGCTCTGTTTTTTGTTTCAGAGAATGAGAGTAAAATTTTACTCTGGTTCTATTGCTCTGTTTTTTGTTTAAGAGAATTAGAGTAAAATTTTACTCTGGTACGTGCTCTGTTTACAATGAGAGTAAAATTTTACTCTGGTGTTAGAATGACATTTAAATTTTACTTTGGTACTTTTAGATTCAGAGTCTAACATTTTACTCGTTTTCAAAGTAAAATTTTACTTTTATACAGAATAAAATTTTACTTTTGTACAGAGTGAAATTTTACTTTCAGATTCATAGTGTAACATTTTACTCGTTTTTTAGAGTAAAATTTTACTTTTAGATTCAAACTAACATTTTACTCGTTTCTGAGTAAAATTTTACTTTAGATTGAGTATAACATTTTACTCTTATTGAGTAAAATTTTACTTTTATCTGAGTAAAGTTTACTTTCAAATTCGAAGGTAACATTTTACTCTTATATTCAAAGTGTAACATTTTATTCTTATTTCAAAGTAAAATTTTACTTTTATACAGAGTAAAATTTTACTTTTATGCAAACTAAAATTTTACTTTTAGATTCTTTCTTTAACATTTTACTCTTATTTTAGAGTAAAATTTTACTTTTAGATTCATGTCTCAAGTTGTGTTGGTGACACACTGTATGAGTTGTCAATCTTCGGCAAACCAAATAATAAAAATTAACTCTAAAATATAGTACAATGTTACACTAAATCACAGTAAAATTTTATCAATTCAAACTAAACACAAATTGACTTTTGGACTTGTAGTGGCAGTAAAATTTTACTTTGATAGTGACAGTAAAATTTTACTTTGCTTGACAGTAAATTTTTACTATTAATTGATTGCAGATTTGTAAAGTAGTTCCACCTCTTATGTTGTTATGCAAGTATGGTGATCGTACCATTGTGTTCAAGGTTGTGTCAAACTGCACGTTGAAAGATTTAACTGATTTCTTAAGTTGTAAATTAAAGAAGTTTGACAGCAGTGGTTGTATACTGTTATCGTATTATTTGCCTGGACATTCGCAATGCATGATTGATGATGATTCTGATTTTCAGAATATGTTGTTGCTTGTTTATCCCCTTGGTGTTGACTGGGTTGATGTGACTATTACTGAAATGGGCATTTCAAATGAAAAATATGGAGTTAGAGAATCAGGGGACGCTAATGGATCCAACATTACGGATGATGAAATGGATTTAGTCCCTATGTTTTGTCAACATGAAGAAAGGACTTTGTTGTCTTGTGGATGAGTGAATGGAATTACTCATGTAGGTCAAAGATTTATTGGAGATGCAAAGGATTTCCGGACTGCATTATGTAAATATGCCATTGAGATAGGATTTGAGTTTGTGTATGTAAAGAATGAGAAGTGTCGGGTCACTGCTGCGTGTTCAATGCGGGAGTCCAAAGCTTGTTTATGGCGAGTACATGCAACTCTAGAAAGTGCTAATAATTTTTTCTACATTAGAACTCTACATAATGAGCATACTTGTGGAGCTGCAGTTCGTACTTCTAAAAACTCAAGGATGAGTTCAAATTTGGTTGTAAGTTTGATTGTTAATGAAGTTCGTGGGAATCCCCAAACTCGTCCAATTGATGTTGTGTGTCAATTTACAAATCAATATGGGCTCACCATTACGTACAATCATGTTTGGTTGAGAGTTGAGAAAGCTAGGACTACTACTTTTGGAGATTTCTCTATGTCTTATGATGAGATTCGATGGTATATGGATATTGTGATGAGCACAAATCCTGGTAGCTATTTGCATCTTGACTATAACCATCAAAGTGGACGGTTCAAGAGGTTTTTTGTTGCGTTTAATGCTTCCATTCAAAGGTTTAGGCATTGCCGTCCTCTATTGTTTATCGATGTAACTTTTCTGAAGGGGAAATATAAGGGCACCTTGTTAACAGCTACAGCGAAGGATGGGGATCAAGGTAGATATTACTATAGTTTATTCAAAAGTAATAAGTTACTTATTCTCAAAGTAACTTGTTACTTATTTTCAGAGTAACATGTTACTATTATTCATAGTAAAAATCTATTATATTTGTCCTTTTCGTTTAATATACTTACTTATTGTAAAATGTTATTTTTCAGGTTTTTTCCCTCTTACAATGGCAATTATCGATACGGAGACTACAGACAGTTGGGAATGGTTTTTTATGCATTTTTCGAATATATTATTGGATGAAAGGCTAGTTACCTTCATATTTGATCGAAACGCAGGACTTTTGGAGGCTTTACCCAAGGTTTTACCTACTGCTTACCACTATTTTTGTCTCCAACACTTGAAGGCCAATTTGAGGGATAGATTCTCCGGTCCAAGTTTCAGCAATACTTTCAGGAGTAGAATAGTTTTTTTTTGTTTTCTTCATGTGCTTATGCTCCGACAGTGGGATGTTTTAATCAGTGCTTGAAAGAATTACAAGATGAGGGAAAAGGGATCGTTTGTAGGTTTCTATCCAATTTGCCCTATGACAAGTGGACTAATGCATATTTTAAAGGACAAAAATACAGTGAAATGCACTTGAATATGGCAGAGTCTGTCAATTCATGGATCCGTCAAGCTCGTCATTTGCCCACTACGAAGATGATTGATTCAATTAGGTTAAAGATCATGGATTTGATGTCGAGAATGAGAGAACAAGCTAAGAAATGGCATAATTTTCTTTGTCCGAAGATGGATTCAACATTAGTAAATGCTCTTAAAAGTGGAAGAACTTGGTTAGTTAGTCGTTCAAGTGATCATGTTTTTGAGGTTCAATCCCGGCCATCAGTTAGCGTTGACCTCTTGAATAAAACTTGCTTATGTTACCAATGGCAATTGAATAGATTTCTTTGTGCTCACGCGGCGACCACTATCCAAAAGAGCGGAGGTGATTTGTATGCACATGTGGAACCATTTTATTACACTAGCAAGTTCAAAGCTTGCTATGCTGAGTCCGTTTATCCAATACCCACTGTTAAGAAATCTCTTGTAGCTATGGATGATCTTGTTGTCCTTCCTCCAATTTGTAAGAAACCACCTGGTAGGCCAAAGAATAATAGGATTCCATCTAGGGGTGAGAAGATAAGACGAGTATAGTGTGGTAGATGCAAAAAGTACGGTCATAATAGGAAGGCTTGCAAGGAGACATTGCCGTGAAAGACATTATTGATTTTGTAATAGAAGTATGAAAATAATGTAGTTCTTCTGCAATAAATAGTCCATAACAATAATAGTATAGTATTTTAGACTAGATTTGTAAGGAGACATTACAATAAAAGACATTTTTACTATGTTCTTGAATGGTTGTCTGTTCAAGTTTCTGATTTGCTTTGTGGTTGAGTTTAACATTTTAATATATTTTTTTAATGTGGTTGAATAAGTTTCATGTAAATGAACTTATAATGGAGTTTGTTCAGTAGGTGTGAAGGTCTGAAATGGCTGTGCTCAGCCTATGCTTTCAAAGTAAATTTTTTCAATATTTCAGAGTAAACTTTTAGTTTATTGCAGAGTAAAATTTTACTTTTTCTAGAGTAAAACATTGCCATCATTCACATGAAAGTAAAACTTTACTGCCTTTCAAAGTACAAATTTACTATGTTGTTGAATGGTTGTCTATGGGTGTGATGAGCCTGTGGTTTCACAGTAAAATTTAACTTTATTTCAGAATAAAATGTTACTTTTAGATTTAAATTTTACTTTATTTCAAAGTAAAATTTTACTTTTATAAAGGGTAAAATTTTACTTTTGTGCAGAGTAACATTTTACCTTTAGATCCATAGTCTAACGTTTTACTCATTTTTGAGTAAAATTTTACTTTCATCTGAGTAAAATTTTACTTTTTTAGAGTAAAATTATACTTTTAGATTTAGAGTGTAGAATTTTACTCATTTTCGTGAGTAAAATTTTACTTTTGTGCAAAGTCTAACATTTTACTCATTTTTGATAAAATTTTACTTTTATACAAAGTAAAATTTTACTTTTAAATCTAATTTGTAACATTTAACTCTTGAGTGTAACATTTTATTCTTATTTGAGTAAAATTTTACTTTTATGCAGAGTAAAATTTTACTTTTAGATACTTTTTATAACATTTTACTCTTATTTCAGAGTAAAATTTTATTTTTATGCAGAGTAAAATATTACTTTTAGATTCAGAGTGTAACAATCTATATAATAAGGCACAAAAGTTTTTGAAAAATGTATCAAAATGTATGTGAGATACATTTTGATCCAATGGCTGAGATCAATTCTAAGAATATATTAACGGTTGAGATCAATAGATCTCCCACCAAAAACTTCTCTTCCTAAGCATCATCACCTATCCACGTCTGCCTCTCCACTTTTCCTTTCTATCTCTCTCTCCCTCTCCCTCTCCCTCTCTGTTCTTGAATACATCTCTCTTTCACAGATACATCTCTCTCTGTTTGGGATAATCATTGTTCATTATCCACAAGTTTTAGGTTTTGGATTAAGGTTTCAATGGCTGCTGAGGACTCAGATTGCTTTACCCAATTTGTTTCAGAAACACTTGAGACAGATTCACTTGGGAGTGAAGCAAAAAGTGGAGTGGACTCGAATGAGCGAAACTAAACTGGGTTTGGGGAGGAAGATGAAGATGAGGGCTGAAATCGACACGCCAGCGCCTTTCGAGTCTGTGAAGGAGGCAGCGAGTCGATTCGGTGGAATCGGTTTCTGGAAACCCAATTCCCACAAGCCCTCTAAATCTTCTGAGTTCTGCTCTCTCTCTCTCTCTCTAAGCAAAGTTTATTAATGTTTTTGCTTTAGAATTTTATTTTAACTTGTTTCACAGATACATCTCTCTCTATTTGGGATAAAGAATGAGGTAATCATTTTTTTTTTTAATTTTATGAGTGAAAAATAAAAATAAAAATGAATACTATGTTCGCTTCCGAGCGTTTTCTAGGGTTTCGATTCCGATACCCTAGAACTAGCTTCAATTTTTTTTTATTAATCTCAAGAAAGCCAATTCGAATTGTACATTTCATTTTATGTTATTGACATAGAATTATAAAACAAAAACAAGACAACTAGGATCAAAACAAGTGGTTCTGGAGCACTATGTTCCTCTCCATTGGTATATTTACTCTTTCCTTATATTATATTTATAATGCATATTTATTTAGATTTGTGTTGTGATTGAAAAAAGAAGAATGGAGGTAGTAGGCATTTATATTGATATTGATTTATGGGTTAATGTTGTAATGTCGTACTGATTTATGGGTTTTTTTTTTTTTATTATTATTGTTTATGGAAGCTTCTTATGTTAATGAGCTAACAAGGAAGGTTGGGGTTTTGAGAATGAATTGAATTCTTTATGTTTTGATTTTGTTAATTATACTGCACAAAAAAAGAAAGGAAAAAAGGAAGCTTTAAGATTTGAGTTATCAGGGTTTTGATTCGATACCCTTGAACTCGCTTCAATTTTAGATTACAGAAAGCCATATCGCATTGTACATTTTATGTTATTGACATAGAATTGGAGTGAGTCTGCATTTATGTTGAAGTTGTAATGTCGTATTGATTTTTGGGTCATTGTCCTTTTCTTTTCTTTTCTTTTTTTCCAATGGAGAATTTTTATGTTAATGAGCGAACAAGGAAGTTTGGTGTCTTCAGAATGAATTGAATTCTTTATGTTTTGATTTTTTTAATTATACTGCACAAAAAAGGAAGCTTTATGTAGATTCGAGTTACTAGGGTTTTGATTCGATACCCTCGAACTCATAGGAATTGGCGTCGTATATTTTATGTTATTGGCATATAAAAAGCAAGTGATTTTGGAGCTCTATGTTTAGCTCAGTTGGTATTATTACTCTTTCCGTATATTATAATTATGATGCATATTATGTAGATTTGAGTTGTGATTGAAAATAAAATAATAAAAGTGAGTGTGCTGTAATGTCGTATTGATTTTTGGGTCATTGTCTTTTATTTATTATTATTTTTTTTGGATTAATGAGCTAAAAAGGAAGGTTGGTGTTTTGAGAAAGAATTCTTTTTAATTATACTGCTAAAAAAAAGGGTACTTTATGTAGATTTGAGTTGCTGACTGATTGCAAGCAGTTTATAGGGTTTCGGTTGTATACTTCAGAATTCACTTCAATTTTAGGTAAGAGAAAAGTGAATTCATATTGTACATTTTATGTTATTGACATAGAATAAATATTTAAAAAAAAAAGAAGACAGAGATCAAAGCAAGTGATTTTGAAGCTTTATGTTAAGCTCAATTGGTATAATTACTCTTTCCTTATATTATAATGCAGATTTATGTATATTTGAGTTGTGAATGACATATTGTAGGGGGTTGGATTCTTTGAGTTACATATATTTTAAAGAAGACTATAGGTAGTGATTTCATGAGTTGCAAGTCAGTGATAATTATTTAAAAATAATGAAGAGTGTTTATGAACATTATTTTTTGTTTCAATGCCAACACAAAGGTTTTTGAAAATGTATCAATGGTTGAAAATGTATCAATGGTTTATGAATGAAAATGTATAAGATGTTTGCTTTATCCATTTTTTGTTTTTTTTTTTTTAAGAGTGATAATGTGTTCATTGAGGGCAAGTGTTATTTTTTCTTATTTTTTACTGATTTCAGTTTGGATTTTCTTTTATTCATTTACATGTGAATTCCAATTGTTTCTTTAGCAAAGCATATACGCACACTTATTCCTTATCTTTTTGTTCAACTATGACATGTTTCCTTTATAATTATTATCATATAGTCTTTTGTTGAGTGACATTTTGAAAAAGAAATCAACAAGGCACTAACCGATCCCCAGGGAAGACTAAAGTTTTTGCTAATTTAAGGGAGATTTCTTTTTCTTTTTTCCTTCAGTTTATGTATTGGATTTCAAATATTTACTTTTAGATTTGTGGATTATGTTAATTAGGTTATACAACTATTTCTCTTTTGGTCTACAAAACATGCTAATGTGTTTTTATCTTTATTAGTTAAATATGCTGAAAGCCCAATTTTGTCATGGTTTGATTCTAGGCATGTAATTCTTTATGTGTGTGTGGATGATATGGGTTTGTGTTTCCTTCACTACAAGAAATTACACATTTGGCGACTAAATTTGGCAACCAAAATAAATTTAGTCGCCAAAAGTGTCATTTTTGGTGACTAAAAAATATATTAGTCGGCGTTGGTTCGAAATTTAGCTACTATATTAATTTAGTTGAGATATGCTATTTATTGGCGACTAAAAAATATTTAGTGCTAAATATAGGTGACCAAAAACCTGTTAGTCAGTGATAGTCTATATTTGAGGCTATGAAAAATTTGATTTGATCGTCGTATACAATTATTTGTTGACAAAAGAAAGTTTAGTTGTCAAAGACCATACATATTTTTTGGGTTACTCTTTGCCGACCAAAGAATTTCGTTGCCAAATATGAGCTTTTCGTGACTAAAAAAATGTAGTAGTCATATAATAGCTGTTCCCGGGAAGTTAATATCTCCTTTTTAACTGCTTAATCATTGTTGGAAACATTATTTTCATTTATTTCCCTTTTGAACTAGAAGAGAGGTAGTAGTCGTACTCATACACGAGGAAATACATTTGTTTAAGTCTTATTCAAATATGAATTTAAGAAAATATTAAGACCTTTGTATGACCGGTCTATTATGAGTCTGGTTTTATAATTTGAATATTTTATTATATAAAAAAATTTGGCAACCATTTTTTATAAGAAAAATTAGATCGATTTTATAATCATGACTTAGTATTCATTGTAATGAAAATCCCTATTCATGCTTTACTTTTCATGGAAGTAGCCTCTCCTAATCTTTCATCTCTGGTCATATCAGATCGCTATGACATTACCATTCTGCCGCATAAGATAACCATTCATTCTTTCATGAATTGTGGTGCAACATGTCCATGGATGATAAAAGCAGAATGTTAACGATAGCCAAACTCATAATTTGTCAATCAACCTTATCCTCCTCACCATCTTCTGTCAATATCATGGTCTCTGCAGTGTTCCTCTGCCTCGCGTCCTCTCCCCAACACCAACACACCTCCACCATCGCGGCCGCCGCAACAACAACAACAACCACCCATATTATCAATCTCTCCAGAATAGATGTGTGTGTTATATTTTTTGTAGTCAATTTCTTAGTCTTTACCATTTCTATATCCTAAAACTAATCTCTTTTTTTGTTTGTCTAAAAAATAAAAAATTAAATGATGAGCTTATATGAGATTCTACTACTCTCTCTCTTACCCAATTCGAAAACATCTCCAAAACAGAATGATTATATAGTTTTATCTGTTTGGTATGTTTCTATTTGGTATTTTTTCACTTTTTTTTTTTTTGGCCAAGGTGTGATATATTTTAAGGCACGGGTTATATTCTAATTCTAATGATAGCCAAATTTTTGTTTGGCCCAAGAGTGATATATCTTCAAGTTTGTTAATCGAATTGAGGTCTTGATCATCATTTATGTTGGTGGAATTGATCTTGCAATTTATGTGTTAAGTTTTATTAATTTGAATACATTCCTCTCTAATTTTGATTTATATTTTAATCTCATCATTAATTGTACCGTGCCTTTAGGCACGGGCATACGCTAGTTTACTCATATTTCAGAGTAAAGTAAGATTTTACTTTTATGCGAGTAAAATTTTACTTTTAAGCAGTAAAATTTTACTTTATTTCAGACATTATGTCAGCCCGTTAGAAAAACATTTCCAACCTGCAACAAAATTTACCACAATACACAAACTCCCCTGATGATCATCATGCAATCTTTGTGCAAAAATAATCTAACAACACAACTACATATATTATCAAAGATACACAAGTATAACCTGTATCATTGTATTCTATCCATAACAACGTTCATTCCTAGTCAAAACAATATCCTGCTATAATAATGCACTAGCGTATGCCTGTGCCTGAAGGCACGGTGTAAATAATATTGGGATTAGAATATAATTGTAATCCCAACCCTTCAATCTTATTATATAGATTATAAATATAATATAAAAACACTTTGATGAGACAAACAAACCCTTCTGTCAAACTCATAAATAGACAAATACCATTGTATATGAGCCAATATGCAAAAACACTTTGATGAACACTATGATATTGGTTTTTGCACATAAATTGCTTCATACGGACAACATAAATGCTTCACTGAAACAGTGAATAGAACTCACTTGAGAAGATGGGATGCCATCAGCAACTCAAGCTCTCCACCCCATACATAAGGTTTTCGAATTCTTTCCACATACGCATCAAAATCTCCTTCAATGAACCTAAAACCCATGAAGAGAATGAATAAACACTTGCATTCCAATTTAGCCATGTGCAATAACACTACCTATACACTTATCAAAAAGCTCACCATTCAATCTCTTTCCGCCTCGTTAAGACTTCATCCACAACCTACAAATCACACCAACTAATGTACTTCAAAAAAAAATAAAAATCAAGTTAAACCATATCTACTGTTTTCAATGTGTTTGATGGAGGAAGTCTTGAATTGCAGCAAAGGGAAAGGTTGTACACAACTAAATTATCAATCTCAAGGGAAAAGGTTGATTTAAAGGCTTGATTTGAACTCAACTAAAGAAGCAAGCAGCTGGCAGTTACCAGAATCAAGTGGTCTGCCACGACCCCTTTTGGAAGAAGAGGACTCAGAAGAAGAAGAGGAAGGAAAAGGAGGTGAGAAAGAAAAACCTAATGGTGGTGATGATATAGATGGTAGTCTCAAGTTACCATCTAATTCATACTTTCATGGCCTCCCTTTCTCCTTCACCAACAAACCACCGCCACCACCACCAACTACACCATCACCACCTGTAGTGGTGATCTATAGGCTTCTCTCCATGCTCATGTTCACCACGTCAATAACAAATTGTATTAGTATTAAAGTATGAAATAAAAAAAAATAGAACAAATAAGTCCTAAATTCAGACTTGGACATCAAATCAAAGGGGAAAAAAAAGCCTTGTCATTAACTAATGTACTTTAAAAAAATAAAAATAAAAAAAGCGCACCAACAAATAGGGGGAAAAAAAATTCTAAATCAACAACCAAATTAAACTCACTTTGGTAATGAAAAAAGAAACAGAGAATAACATTCAGATTAAAAAGTAACAAAGAATAACCCTCAATGGTGTATTAAGCATGCTAGATGATCTTCAACCATATATGTATTAAGCACACTACACTACCAGTTTTCTGATCATTAAACCAAATCTATATAGACAAATTACAATCAACTACCAGTTTTTCTGATCATCTACTGTAAGGGAATGTGTTTGATGTTTAACCAAATCTATATAAATTCCAGGGCATACATTATAAAAGGTTAAGGAAGAAATTACAATGCCTTTAATCGAAAAAAATTTTACTGGGAAAAAAATTACAATGATCATTCTATTTAATAAAAAATAGAACCAGCCAAGTGACAATTTTATCACATCAACACTGCATCACTGCAAAATAAAATGTTATCAAATATAATTTTGACAATGCCCTCAAGAGGGAGGTTTTGACCAAACCCTGTATCACTGAAAAATACAATGTTATCTAAAAAAAAATTAAAAAACTAAAAAAATTGTGGGAGTTTCACAAACTTAAAAAATTTCACTAACTTAGAAGCTGTGGGAGTTTCCACAGAAAGTCAAAAAATTGGATTTGATTATATTATGGAAAATACAATGTTATCTGAAAAAAAAATTCACAAACTCAAACAATTGTGGAAGTTTCACAAACTCAGAAGCTGTGGGAGTTTACAACAGCCAATAAAAAGACTTGAGGGAATAAATAATTTAATTAGTTAGAATTAGAGGGATTTGCCTGTTGCAAAGAATGTAAACACTTTAATGGGAACCTCACAAAAATGAAAAGACACGAAGGAAAAAAAGGTATGTTTTAGACATCCTTACATGCATATCTTTAGGCTTATTATCTTCTAAAATCTGTGGAATCAAGAGAATTCAATATTTTAGGCTTATGGGATTAGTAAAAACCTTCCCTCAGCCCCTAACCAGTTAGTTGAGTTAATTTTTACAATGCCCAAAAAAAAAAAAAAAAATACAATGGTCATTCTATTTAATAAAAAACAGAACTAGCCAAGTGACAATTTTATCACATCAACACTGCATCACTAGAAAATACAATGTTGCCAGATATAACTTTTACAATGCCCTCAAGTGGGAGGTTTTGACCAAACCTTGTTTTTTTTTGAAAAAAAATTCACAAACTCAAAAGCTGTGGGAGTTTCCAGTGAACTAAAATGTATTAGATTGATTTTAAAAAAACCTAAATGACCCGTAAACAAAACCCTAAAAAAACCTGTCTGTTTATAGTAGTCACAGCCCGACAAGGGGAGAAGAGGAGAGGCAACAACACTAAAGGGGAAAAAACTGAAACCAAACCCATTTGATACATATGCTAAGTTTCAATTGCAATCTGAACCTTGATTCTAAAAAAAATTATGAACGGACACATTACAGAATAAAACCCATTTGCTATGAAAATACATGTGCATAATTACTTTCACATATATACATAACAAAGTTCAGATTTACACTTGAAAATGAAATGCATAATTACATACACTTGAAAATGAGAAATCAAGATAAGTTTCTTCATCAGCAAAAGGGCAGAAATCAGTTGTGACAAAAGTAACTGTAGAACTAATGATGCCTAAGCTCTCCTACATTCCAAAACAATTACCAAATCATTTATAAGAAGTGTCTAAACGAAAATTGGAATACTTAAGACGAAGCTTTAAAGATAGAAGGTTTGGAATATATAAAACTTAACAAATTGCTTAAAATTTGAAACATTCTAAATGACTCAAATAGCATGATGAAATTCTCAACAACCAATAAGAAATTCTAAAAAACTAAGAAGGCTTTTGCTAATGAAAGTTTGAAAAGTATGAAACTACAAATTCAAACCAATTAAGATATTAATTTCAAAATCAATTAATTGAAAAATTCAAATCCTAATCATTAACACAAAGAAGCCATGCATTTGACCATGAATTTGAATCTTAGTAAATAAAAACTCGAACTCAGCTTTATAGCTTTAAAACAAATTAACTCATTAATTCTATAATTCTGTTAAGAGTCCATTGGTTGAATTTACAAAATCATTGCATTCATATAATGTCCTAATGTGGCTAAACTAATCATGTAAATGAAAAAGTACTTTAAATAAAAGTAATTACACAAATGATTAATTTGGAAGTCATTAATTACATCAACTACGACAATTTTAAAATTAAAATTGTTGCATTAAAAAATAACTATAATAAAAGGACTTTAAAGTGGTCCAATAATCATTTTAGTAACTATATATGAAATAAATAATAAAAAAATCAAATCAAATCAAACGGATTAAAGGAATGTTATTCAGAGAAAAAAAAAATGCCTAATATGAATTGCTAGCATATCGCTCTTGCCTAAAGGCACTCCCATATAAACAACTTAAATGGTTGAATCTTTTCTCTATAAAAAATAAAAAATAAATCATACAACATAGAAGTTTGAAGAGATTACCTTAATTGGAGAGTTCAAGGGTGTCATTGGTTTGTTTCCTTCTATCAATGAACAACCCTTGACTCTTTCAAAAGCTTCTTTATCTCATCCAATTCCTATAGATTCATATCCAACCAACAGTGGTAGAGTATTTAGCATGAATAAGGAAGAAGATCAAAAAAGCAAAAGTACTTAGGAACGTGACATATTTCAAAAAATTATTTAGGAACATAAAGTCTAAATAGGAGAGTATTTAGGAATATGACATATTTTCATAGTACATACCGTGGAAAAAAGTAGAAAATTTAAAATTTACTTTGCAAAAGTGTCACCCTTCCAAAAATATATATTTAAAAAAAAAATCCATTTTCACTACTAAGATAACTGTGGAACATAAAACTTTATAAAATTCATGTGAGTTTACCACTTTGGATGCCATTTAGGATAAAGATGAAAGAGATTGTCATATCTTTTCAAACAAATTGAACGAAGTATGCACAAATTGTTGCTCACTCGAGATTGCCACTCTTTCAACACTCATCAATCAAAGAAGTGCACGTTTAGTTTAATATTGTAACTCCCAGAACAATAACTACAAAATCATTAGAGAGATAAGAAAAACTTATCCTTAAAAAAATGTAGATCTATAAAAGGGAGGCGATATTACCATTCGCTTCTAGTCTTCATTCACCTGTAAAATACAAAAAAGAGCCAATATGATAATTAAAAGAGACTACCCAATTCAAAACAAACACACACATTGTCACACTATTAAAAGGTTTTTCATAGACCACCCAATTCAAACTAAACACAAACAATGTTGCACAATAATAATAGATTACCCAATGCAAACACTACCAAAAAACACAACATATTGTCAACACAGATATAAATTAATGACTGATAAAAGAATTAAGTTACAAAAATCAATCAATATTTTCTTTGGATTTTATTTTTTTCAACTCTTACTTTTTGTAACTTCCCTTAATCGATCACATAATGTTAGAGGGAAAATTTAAGAAATAAGTGTTCCTAAGGTCTTTGGTATACAAAGAAGAGATTTCATTACATTATGTGATTAAATTCAAAAAGCAAACTCTTTGCTTGGCAATTCAACAACAAACTCTAACTAACTTAATTCCCCCATGATTTACAAATCAATATAGCCCAAAAACCCCCATTTACTTGGCAATTCAACAACAAACCCAAATCACCCATTCAGATTCATTTTGCTTCCAAGCTTGAACTGAAAATTCTGAATAGTTTTGAAAATTCTAAATAAAATTGGAATATTTGTTAAGCAATACATGACCATAAGCAAAATATCCAACCAACCCCTTGCCGCAACAAAAACAAAATTTATCACAGCTTACCAATCCTCACTCCCAAAGAAAGAAAGAAAAAACAATAGAAAAACACAAAAAAAAAAAAAAAAAAAAAAACACAATAAATATAGAAAAACTTCATATCAGTATTTCAAAAGTATTTAGCAAACTCATAAATGTTTAGAATTAGAATGCATCAGAAACAACAATAATGCCTTTGTGTGATTTTTTTTTTTTTTTTTTTTTTTTTTTTTTTTTTTGGGGTTGATAAATAATGCCTTTCATTGTGAATTGACATTTGATGTTTGAGGTTTTTATATTGGTACAAAACTTGGACAATGCACTATTGTTATGAGATTCAATTTGTCCTGTTTTTGTTTTGAAACAAAATAGCATGGTGAAGGACCTTTGGTAAAACATCTTATTCAACAGTTGCAGCAACCATCAAAATTCAGGTTTAAATTTTTTCTCTACTCTTTCATTCTCTTCAACAAAGCAAAAAAATTAGGTGCTACAAAAATCAACATTTTTTCTCTACTCTTTCATTCTCTTCAACACCGCACCTCATTACCAAACTCTGGATACTAATCTTAAAATGCAATCTCCCATAGAGAGAGTGAGAATATTTTACAGAGCAACAATATGAAAGTAGTTTAAAGACCCAAGTACTCCATTTCAGCCTTTATCTCATCCACTCAACCAAAGAAAATGCACTTTAAACTCTGGATACTAATCCTATGCTTGCTTGCCCTTGTTTACTTGCAAGGTTATAATAACAGAACAAAAACCAAACAAAGAAAAGATAACCCTGCTCTTGAAATCATAGAGAATGTTAAGGTCTTTGTGATATTCACGTCTTTCATAATGAGTGAGAATATTTTACAGAGCAACACCATGAAAGTAGTTAAAAAAACACAAGTACTCCATTTCAGTTTAAAAAATTCTTAGAATGAAACCAAGATTCTATAAATATTTAACCATATTTATAACATCTATAAATACCCACATATTTATAACTAGAGAAATATGAAATACATGACCATAAATATTCAGAATATTTAGAATATACTTCAGAATTACTATAGATTTGGTATTCAGAATATTTGGTGGCAATTCAATAGCAAGTAACCATATTACTTGGCAAATATTACTTGGCAATTCAATAGCAAAATTGTTTAAAAGCAATAAACAAATATACTTCAGAATATTCTTTTCCTTCACCCATTCTTTTCCTTCAGTTATGAAGTAACCATATTCATAAATATTCAGAATATACTTCAGAATTGCTATAGATTTGGTATTCAGAATATTTGGTGGCAATTCAATAGCAAGTAACCATATTACTTGGCAATTCAATAGCAAAATTGTTTAAAAGCAACAAACAAATATACTTCAGAATATTCTTTTCCTTCACCCATTCTTTTCCTTCATTTCTGAAGAAACCATATTCATAAATATTCAGAATATTTGTTTAAGCAATAATCAATCCATCTATAAATACCATATTCTATAAATACCAAATCTGAAATCCATCGATTAGCAGTAAACTTGAGAAATCTAACCATATTTATAACATCTATAAATACCTCCAAATTTGAAATCCATGTATTGACTAATTCATGAAAACATGGTACTTAAAAACAAACAGAAAAAGCAATTTTGGCATAGAAAATTCAATTTTGGCATAGGAAACCGTAAATCAATTTGTAAGTAACCATTTTGGTATTCAGAATATTTGGTGGCAATTCAATAGCAAGTAACCATATTACTTGGCAAATATTACTTGGCAATTCAATAGCAAAATTGTTTAAAAGCAATAAACAAATATACTTCAGCATATTCTTTTCCTTCACCCATTCTTTTCCTTCATTTCTGAAGTAACCATATTCATAAATATTCAGAATATAATTCATAATTGCTATAGATTTGGTATTCAGAATATTTGGTGGCAATCCAATAGCAAGTAACCATGTTACTTGGCAATTCAATAGAAAAATTGTATAAAAGCAATAAACAAATATACTTCAGAATATTCTTTTCCTTCACCCATTCTTTTCCTTCATTTCTGAAGTAACCATATTCATAAATATTCAGAATATTTGTTTAAGCAATAATCAATTCATCTATAAATACCATATTCTATAAATACCAAATCTGAAATCCATCTGAAATCCATCGATTAGCAGTAAACTTGAGAAATCTAACCATATTTATAACATCTATAAATACCCCCAAATCTGAAATCCATTTATTGACTAATTCATGAAAACATGGTACTTAAAAACAAACACAAAAAGCAATTTTGGCATAGAAAATTCAATTTTGGCATAGGAAATCGTAAATCAATCTGTAAGTAACCATTTTGGTATTCAGAATATTCAGAATATTTGGTGGCAATTCAATAGCAAGTAACCATATTACTTGGCAATTCAATAGCAAAATTGTTTAAAAGCAATAAACAAATATACTTCAGAATATTCTTTTCCTTCACCCATTCTTTTCCTTCATTTCTGAAGTAACCATATTCATAAATATTCAGAATATACTTCAGAATTGCTATAGATTTGGTATTCAGAATATTCAGAATATTTGGTGGCAATTCAATAGCAAGTAACCATATTACTTGGCAATTCAATAGTAAAACTGTTTAAAAGCAATAAACAAATATACTTCAGAATATTCTTTTCCTTCACCCATTCTTTTCCTTCATTTCTGAAGTAACCATATTCATAAATATTCATAATATTTGTTTAAGCAATAATCAATCCATCTATAAATACCATATTCTATAAATACCAAATCTGAAATCCATCGATTAGTAGTAAACTTGAGAAATCTAACCATATTTATAACATCTATAAATACCCCCAAATCTGAAATCCATGTATTGACTAATTCATGAAAACATGGTACTTAAAAACAAACAGAAAAAGCAATTTTGGCATAGAAAATTCAATTTTGGCATAGGAAACCGTAAATCAATCTGTAAAATTCAATACAAAACATGTAATTAATAAACAAAACTTTAATATACAATCTCCTTGCTATGTATTCATGAAATGAAGGAAAAGAGCAGAGAGAGAAGGGTAAAAAATAAATCACACCAATCAAACCCAAAGAACAGAGAGGGGTTGGAACTGCAGCAAGGGAAATTAGTTAAAAACAAAAATAAAGAGAGAAGGGGAGAGGCAGAAATCGAAGAGGGAGGAGGAGTAGCGCAGCGAAGAGGGAGGGTGGGTATCGAAGGGTCTTCAATGGCTATGGTGACGAGAGACAATAATGTGACAGAGAACGTGGGAGAGAGGGAGCTGAAGAGAACGTGGGAGAGAGGGAGAGATGAGCTCAAACGGGTGGGAACTAAATGTATATAGACCATTGATCTAAGTGTATATGAACTTAGGATTCATCTTGGCCATTAAAAGCAAATGTATTTCTGATACATTTGGGACATTTTCAAAAACCTTTCTTCCATATTATATAGATTAATCACCAAACCATAGTAAAATTTACTAGAACAATAGACATTAACATGTACTATCTAATACTTTTTTAGTATTCTTTCACTTACAATTACTTTTTCACCATTCTTTCATTTACAAAAACCGAAATTACATACATCATTTACAGTAGTTCCCCAAAAGTTGTCCACATTGTCATCCTTGAGGTCTTAGCTCTTGCCCTTTTTTTTTTTTGAGGTTGAATTGTTCCTCAGTCCATGCTTTTGGATAATCATTCAAAAATTGATGCACTATTGACGCTCGGAAATTGTTAATTTCATCCTCTTCCATAGAATTTGCAATAGGCTCATCTCTTATGATTTGGCGCATGATATAACATACAATAATTTCATAATCAACACTGTTAATAAAAATCAATATCTTGTTAGATTTAGTCAAATTTGAAAACTACCAATTCAAGCATATAGTAATAGCGTGAAATATTTACGATGTTGGGCATTGTTGTGGACTATCTTTCACCAAAACCAAGTTTGCAAACTTTCTTCTACCTCTTTTTGTTTTGTTGGCCAACTTGTTCTCCACATATGTTATTTAACATCATTGCATAATTGTTTGGTCACAATTAAATTCAATAATAAAATGCAGCAAAAAATTGCTGTTAATATGATGCAAAGCACTTACAATCTTTTTTGCATCCTTAAGGTAAGGATCTTCTCTGTTGTCTCTTGGCCTTAAAGAATTGTAATGACTCCACTCATTAAATTCAGTGTCAAATACAAGAAGTGTCCAGTGGTAGGATTTTTCTTCATTCTTGTTCCCATTGGAGTTCAGGCAAAAGTGAAGGTATCTGTATCCACTCAAATCTTGCTCAAGCACTTAGTCAATTAAATGATTTCTCAAATCTCTATAACCCCATTTCACAAGTGACTACATTTAATCATATAAGTGTGTCATGTCTCAAGTTGTGTTGGTGACACACTGTATGAGTTGTCAAACTTTGGCAAACCAAATAGTAAAAATTAACTCTAAACTATAGTACAATGTTAAACTAAACCACAGTAAAATTTTATCAATTCAAACTAAACACAAATTGATGGCTTACCCAACAAAGGCTTGAGAAAAAGAATGACTTATTCTTTTCTGGCTTCTTTACTTCTTGTTCAATTTGAAGTATTTCAACAAAGCTATCAATGACCTACAAAAACAAAAATCAATTAAATATATGTTGATAAAATGAACTATTTTTAGTTATTGAAGTGAACACTAGTCATTGAAAATTGTATAGCCACTTACATTATTTGCAGTATCACCATCTCTCAGAATTGCATCCACATCATACAATGTAACATATACTCCATTTCCTATGCCGGACCATATGATTGCACTAGTCATAAGGTAAAAAAAAATGTTGATTAACACGTTGCAGTTTGATAACAGTAAAAATTTGTTGTTTGATAAAATTAAAATGGTCTTACTCTGTGGTTTCCAAATTGTAAATCTTGTTCAATAGACACTTATCATTCTCATCAAGCAATTTGCATATTGCAGCCATATCTGGAAACAAAACCCTTTCAATTAGCTTTGGTTGGCTTAGAGGCAAGTTGTCAACACAAATCACTTCATTTGATATCACTTCAATCACTTGTTTTGTGGTCTTTTTTTCTTTGCCTCTCTCGGCTCACATTCAAAATCTGACATCTCTTTCTTCTTCATCGCCTTGATTTTGATTTTCTTGACCATGGATGTTTGCAATGGCTCTATGACTATAGGTGTTTCTTTCAATATACTTTGAATCCCAATGCTTTGCTCTTGTTCTACTCCTTTAGCTTGTGGCATTTCTTTAAAAGCAAAAGCTTGGGTAGCCGCATGAACTGCATTTTCTTCAATCTGATCAACCAACTGCTTATTTTCAAATTCGAGTACTTCAAACTCCTTTCTCAGTTTCTCCATTTCTTTCTCTGTGTTGCTCATCTTTTCCATCATTTCTTTTGTTTTTGCCTCTTGATCCTCTTGTATTTTTTGCATTGTTTCCCTCATTTTCTTCAGTTCTTCAGCCAATGTCATATTCTTACTTTTCAGCCTCTTGTTTTCTTTTTGAACTCGTTCTAATTTCCTAATATCAATGAAGTCCTTCAAAGGTTGATCATCTCCTAAAGCTTCAGCTACATGATCTTCATCTTCTTTAGTCTCCAAATTTTCCTCCATGTCTAATGCATCTTCTTCCTCATCATTACGAATGAGATCCATTTCTTCTTTGGAAGTGGGCTTCAGTTCATCATGATTGAGAGGGAGATTCTTAATTGGACCTACGACCGTGGAAAAGGCCAGGCAGAAGAAGGTCCGAGCGTGTTTGGGCTAAGCTAACCTGGGCTGATCCTGGGTTGGTTTGCTCGGTTGAAGTCCAGGGCCCATTCAGCCGAGATGGTTTTCTGTTAGCCCAGGCTTTACTGTTCGCATATTTAACTCGACGAGAAAGGCCTTCCGCAGACCGGCCTAGCTTTGGCTAGAGCGCGGTCGTACCGGAATGCTACCGAGCTTGGTTGTGATGAAACTCGGTGAGGAACTTTGTTGGACTCGTTAGGTAACACGGTCGTAGGAGGCCGGGATAATGCCACCAGACTGCTCGTTCCCGCCAATGCTGTTTGGCGGTTTGATTAGGTAGTGTTTGGCTGAATTTGAGCTGATAGATGGGAGAGCGTGATAGGAGAGCAGCTCCACGTGTCAATAAGCGAATGGATGCAGAGGTAAACACAGAAAGTATATAAGCATGACTGCGCCCCCCATGCGGGGGATGGAACATCAATTGGTGAGAGAAACTTAACATTCATAGAGCTCTCCTCTCTCTCTCTCTATGTCTCTCTGAGTGTGCTAACTTGACTGTCGGAGGGGTTTTCCGGCAACACACCCCTGGGTAGCTCACCGTCGTTGTGTTTGCAGATCAATCGAATAGAAACAGAGCTTAGACGCAAGAAGTACGAAGAGCGACGGACATTTCCTTCTCGTACAATTGGCGCCACCTGTGGGAAACTTGCAGACACAACCTTGTCCTTCAAGCTCGTCAGATTGCCTTCCATGGCAAACAACGACGAGATACCATTGTCTGCCATTGACGGTGTTACCCCGGAGTCAGCCAAATGGAGAGACAGACTCCCCGCCATTCCGAGCATGGCGGACCTAGAGACTTCCCCGAGAGGACTTCCAAGAGATGCACGAGATAAGCGCGCCAGAAGCTTTGGTCACTCACAGAGCCCAGAAGGACACCAGCGGCGAAGAGAGTCACACGCTCGACGCCTGGAGCACAAGTTAAGGGACCAAGACGCCGTCATCCAGAGAATGGCGGCAGAGATAGAAGCTCTCAAACGGCAGGTCAAAGGGAAGGGTATTGCTGGAGTAGGAGACCACAGTGAGCGCACCCAACCCCGCCGCTCAGGCAGCTAGAGCCAGTGGCACACCCCCTCTCTTTCCATCACCAGAAGCTATAAGGTTGGAGACTCAGACGCGCCTGCAGAGAAGTCTAGCGCGCAAGATAGTACCTACCATCCCTCACGTTCGTCGACGACGTCGCGATATTCCTACTCTATTCGTTCAGAGGACTTAAGGGATGTCTTGAAGGAGCGTGCATGCCGACGGGAGGCTCAAAAGGTGCCGGCGCTCCAGCGGTTATCCTACGGAGGTCACCATAGTGAGGAGGTTATGATGCCGCCGCCCCGTTCGGCCATGTTAGTCCCTTTGGACACAGATTTGGCGAGGCTGAACGCCTCCCCCTTCTCCCTTGAAATAGAGACCATACCGCTCCCAACTGGCTTTCACTAGCCCAAGTTTACGCTTTATGACGGGAAAAATGATCCATACATTCATGTAAGCCACTTCCGGCAGGTCATGGTGGGACACAGGCGTAACGATGCTCTCATGTGCCTAATTTTCCCCTCGAGTTTGGGCGAGTTAGGCTTGAAATGATTTGAGAGGCTCCCGAAGGAAAGCATCAAAAGATGGCAATAGTTGGCAGAAACTTCGTGACTCGATTCAAAACTAACACCAAAACACCAAAATAAGTGGACCACCTCTTGAGCGTCAAGATGGAGTCAAGCGACACCCTCAAAGCATACAACGCCAGATATTGGGAAACTTTCAACGAGATCCTAGATTGCTTGACCAACCTGGCAATCACACAATATAAGCGCGGTCTCCCGGTCAGACATAGGCTAAGGGAATCGTTTACAATGAACCAGCTGACTTCCATGGGGCAATTGATGCAACGCATCAATGAGAACATCAGAGTAGAGGATGATGCGGCAGCGTCCACCGTGAAGGCAAATCCAGTGGCAACGGATAAAATGGTGGCTGGGAAAGTGCATGCGGTCGGACAGGAGTGTAGACGTCCCCGAACGTCCCGGGAGAAATCCCATTTTGTTCATTGGGCTCACTACAGTTCGGACTCGATGTCACGATTCTGAATCTAATCTCGCAAGGTGCAATGCAAGATCGATAAATCACCAAAGAGTCCAAATCCGACAAATCGTTTTGAAAAACTGATTTTTAGAAAGAAGTGTCAAACATGGACTGCTTTGCCAGATACAGAATCGCCACCTAAATATTTTATTTTTGGGAAATTTAGGAAACCTTGACTCGTGCCTAAGGCCACGTGTTTGTCATCACCAAAGTTGCCTCGGCTCGGGAACTTGGGTACGATTGGGGAAGGTCATGCAATGAGCACCCCCGCTCGCCCGATCAAAGATCGGCCACTACTAAACATGATATCTTGTTTTTTGAAAACACATGTGCTCTCATTCTAGTTATTAACCTAGAATTACTATGTGATGCACACAGCATACAAGTGTAGACTAGATTGCCTAAGTTGGAACAAAGCATCGCATATCCGCTCGTTTTGAAAATAGATTGAAGTTTGCTACTCGCAAGTAGGCTAAAACACGGGTTTTGACGAATTATTCTAATTCAAGCAACCCAACCTTCACTCACAGGCATTTCGGCAGTTATATCACATAAGCACATAGCCTCATGGTAAGCATGCTATCATGGCAGTCACTCACACTCGTGCAAGGATGTTAAAGCATAAACACTTACCGAGTACTCCGAGCTAAAGAAAGAAGTTAATTAGAAATCATGCATGAATCCTAACTATGCTGAGATGCCTAATGCAACACATGCAAGAATGCAACTAAGATAGGCTCGGCTATTCTAAGATGGCATATGAGATGCTATAGGTAACATGTATTCAACTTGGAATTGAAATACGATGCAGTTAGTATGATACGCCGAGCCCGGTGCATGCAAAACAGATGAATGGATGCAAATATACGATCATAAGGATGCTAATTGAAACATGCCCTAAAACTAACCATCATAAGCTGGTAAATAAAAAGGAGAAAGACGTGGGGTTAGAAGACATACATCACACACACACACACACACACACACTTATTACAACATTGTCCTCTCTCGGAGGGTCCGAATAAATAATACAGAATCGAATTAACTAATTATTACACAACACTAGCTAATTAACAAATTAACTAAGTAATTAAACTAGCATGCAAACTACATGAATGTGGACTGCCTCAGCTCTACCTTGAATGATAAAGGATGCATGTATGCTCGAGTCGCCTTGTCAGGAAATCCATCGCGATGTCTCAACTCGCCTTTGTTTGCAATTGAACTCAGAAACTTGCACAAAGCTCCAAGGAGATGAAACTCCACCATGGGAATCTAGGGGAAGGCTACCGACCAGCTATAGGCATTGGAGACCACCTACCGACCACCCTTGGTGGTGAAAACCAGAAAAGGTGGTCGGCCTACCAGAAAACCTAGTCGACTGGCCAGTTTCTTCTCTTGATTTCTGCATTTTCTGCAACAAAGGCAAGAGAGAGAGAAGGCAAAGTATTTTCAACATATGTATGCCCGACCACTCTCCCCGTCATTGCATAAGCTCTAGGGAGTGTAGTCCTCAATCCTCATGCCATCAATCACACATCCTGATGCATGATGGCCGAGGAGTCGAATTGCACGACTTAATGTGAAATGAATGCACATGTAAACAACTAAAGCCAACAACTCTATCATGGATAGTCAAGAGTGTCGGTGGCCAAGAATCGAGGCACGTTTCCTCACTTTGAGTACGAAACATCCCTCGTTTCCCGTGTTTGGACTAAACCCTACTCCAAACACAATGCAACAAACAATGTATGGACAAATGCAACTCTAGCATGCAATGTAAATGCAATGCAACTAAGTGATGCGAAGATGCACGGAATAACATGCAAGCATGCAAATAGCATACACAATGCTATGAACTAATCAATGGCATACTCAATGCACATGTATTATGTGGCATGCATACATAATGCACTAACATACGCAATGTTATGAACGAGGCATACGCAATGCAATGATCAAACATGCGATAACATGGACTATAGGGCCTACACAATGCAAGATGGACTTAAACCAAAATGGATGGGCCTCGGTCACACCCAAATCAGTGGCCAATGTGATGAAAATGAGGCAACAAGGTACATGCAAACATGCATAAATGCAAGGGACCATACCTAAGGAACAAAGTGCAACTCTACCAAAGCATGACAAGGATGAAATATGGCATACAATGACACATGTTCCAGCTCTGAAATGACATACAAGATGGTCCCGAATCATGCAAACAACTCACCCGATGCATGTTGGATGGCACAATTACTAAAACTAGTGAAGTGCATTACACTAGAGGTATGCAAAGCGATGCCCAAATGACCAAACCAACCCCAAATAGTCCCTATGCAGACCCAAAACAGTGGCAAAATGGGCTAAAATGATGGCTTGCAATGCACAAAAATGAAGCTCATGCAATAGCCCAAAAATGAGGCATACAAGCACAACTCTCAAACGCATTTAAAGAGTGAAAAATATGGGAATATGGCACAAGTATAAGCTCTGAAATAACATGTTCAATGATGCCAAAACATGAAAACAACTCAAGTTAAGCATGCAAGAGGCTTCAAAACTCGAAGCTAGACAAGGGTATTACACTACAAGCATGCATGGCAAGCATCATTCGACCATGGGACCTCAAAATAGATCTAAGGCAGCCCAAATCATGAATAAAATCAGTTTAGAACATGGCCAAAATATGCTAGAATCAAGGGCCAAAACAACATGCAATGTGAGCTAATGAACATGGATTACACTACAAGCATATGAAGCATTCAAAAGGCCATTAAACCAGCAAAATTCAGAGACATGACATGCCAAATAAATCCCAAAAACCCATTGAAACATGATCAATGCATGCAAGAATGACATGCTCCTTTGATAGGCTATAAAAGGGGTTATTCTACACATGCAAGAGACACACCCAAGGTGACAAAACCAACTCTAGAAAGAGCCTAGGCAGGCCCTAAAAGTCACTGAAAAGGGCCTGAAACAAGGCTTGGAGGTGTGCAAATGAAGGCTTCTTTGTAAGGCCAAAAATACTAATAAACATGACAAGGAGGGAGAGGCTCACCCCTCTCTGATTTTGGCTCTCAAAAACACATTTTGACCACTGAAAATCCGTTGGATTTTAGTGGTTAAAAGGCCAAGCAAAGGTTAACACAAAGGCCTTAGGGCATGGCTCAAAACAAGGAAAAATGAAGCATGCAAGGGGGTAGATGACCCCCAAAAACAAAATGACCTTAAATAAACATCAAAAGGACCTCAAAACAAGACTTTTTTTAGTTGACAACAAAGCTCAAATATGCATGCAAATAAGGCTAAGAGATGGATCAAAATAAAGCTTAAAAGAGGGAAAAAGTGTGTTACCCTTGAAGCTCAGCCAGACAGCAACTTCTGGAGCCCAAAACCAACTCTTTGAGACCTCTAAAGACCCTCCAAGAACCTTAGAACAATGGTGGAGGTGTGTGGCTATGAGGTGTGGTGTAATAGGTTAAGAACAAGACCCTTTGAGCCAAAATATAGAGAGATATAGAACGGAGGTGTGTATTTTTCCTTAAGCAAAAATCTGAACCTGGTATAAGGAGGGGGAGGCCCTCTCTTATAGAGGAGCAAAGGTTCAAGCTTCTTGAGGAAGCTAGAGCAAAGGTTCAAGCTTTCTCAAGAAGCTTGAGCAAAGGTTCAAGCTTCCTTAAGAAGCTAAAGAAAGGGTTTAAGTTTCCTCAAGAAGCTTGAGTAAAGGTTCGAGCTTCCATAAGAAGCTAAAGAAAGGGTGCAAATCCTTCATACAGGTGTATGGAGGATACAGTCTGTGCCTTCCTGCTGGCACAGCTGGCAACAACGCATAGAGACAAAACTGGGGGAGGCAGGCCGACCAGTTCAGGTGGTCGACCGACCACTTCCCCTGGTCGGCCGACCAGTTCAAAAGGTCCAAATCAATGAAAGGTGGTCAGCAGCCCCATTTGATGGTCTTCACATTGAATGCAAGCTAGTGGTATGGTGGGAGACCAGTAAATATGGCTCAAAGACCAAGGAGACCAGCTTCCTGACAAGAAAATTGGCTGGCGGGAGAAAAGTGGTCTCCAAGGAGAAAAGGTGGTCTCCCACCCTTGTACCACCTCCCAAACAATGAAAACAAGGTCCATGCCAAAAATGAACCAAGACAGATGCAAAACGAGGGTTCCGTGGGGTCAAGCAGCGTGCCCCAAACAGTTAAGCATCGAAAGTGGCGTGCGACCACAAAGGTGGTCTCCCGGGCCACAGTGTCCCTCCGGAGAGAGGAAGCAAGGTGTGTGCCAGAAACCATGCCAAACGGAGAAAGTTAAGCGATCCCGAACCGAGGCGCATGGCCGACGGCTCTAAAAATCAGAAACTGGTCTCCAAACGGGAAAAGTGGCCTACGACCACAAAAAGTAGCCTACGGCCACTGAGAAATGGCCTACGGGACCTCTCCCTCCCTTCGAGAAGAGAAAACAAGACCTAGTTCACAAACCGAGGCAAAACACAAAAGGGTCCCGAGGTCCGGGGGTATGGCTCTCAGCCGAAACTCCGAAACCTTAGAACGAGCACAACAAGCACCATCACCGAGCGCTCAATCGATGACGTCTGAGTCTTAAGGTCGGTCAAAAATGGGGTGTCTACAAGGAGACAAACCGTCTGAATGACCGCGCAAGAGAGTCAGATTGTGGCCCTGACTGTAAAAGCCAGGGTAAAGGTTGCTGCAGTGACCGAACGGAATACCCCCGCGATGACGCAGCGGATGCGAACAGAAAGTTGAACGCTCAAACGGGCATCACCACGGTATTTAAGGTACTGATTTATCACATACTTAGTGAAATCCGCGACGAGGATTACGTCCGGTTTCCCGCCAAGTTAGGCGATGTGTAAAAAGGTTTCAATCTGCGATACCATTGCACATTCCATAGAGAGCGAGGGCACCGGACGAAGGACTGTTTGCCCCTAAAGCAACACTTGTAGGAGCTGGTCGCAGCCGGACACTTAGACCTTTACATCGATGGGGGTGTTAGAGCCGCGCACCACGCCCCGGCTTATCCAAGTGGTTCGGATGACCTAGAGGCGTCCCCTCAAGGAGTGGTCAATGTGATCCATGGCATAGTGGAGTTGGCGCGGGTATGCGAGCTCCGAGGGATGATAAAAAGGGCGGAGCATATGAGGGAAGTTTTGTCAGTCCAGCCCGTGATCAAAAGGGGCAAGACCGAGGAGAAAGATGTGATTAGTTTCTCAACTAGGGACCTAGAGCGCATGCAAACGCCGCACAATGACGCCCTAGTAGTCACCCTCCGCATCAGAGACTTCGATGTCAAGCGCATCTTGATTGACCAGGGAAGCTCGGTTGAGATTATGTACTATGACGTCTTCAAGCAACTCAAACTCCGGGATACAGACTTGGCTTCGGCAACTTTGCCACTAATTGGTTTCAACTCACAACCGGAGTGGCCTATGGAAGAGATAATCTTACCAGTCAAAGCCGGATTCGTGGTCAAGCAGGTGGAGTTCTGGGTATTGAAGGTGTCGTCCACATACAACCTGATCTTAGGTAGGGGATGGCTTCACGCTATGCAGGCAGTAGCGTCAACCTACCACCAGGTTATGAGGTTCCCCTCAGCTATGGGGGAAGTTGAGGAAATTTGGGGTGATCAAGTCATGTCGAAGTAATGTTTCGTGGCAGTGAATGGGAGCCGAGCTGCCAAAGGCTTCGTGCAAATGATTGAAGGTCCGGAAGACCAAAGTGTCCTTGATGACGTGGGCACCAAGGCCAAGGAAAAGGCTGTTGAAGAGTTTGTGGAAGTGCAGATCGACGCCGACAGTCCAAACAAGTTCTTTTTGCTAGGGTCAAGCATGACTACCCAAGAAAGGATCGAGATGGTAGAGTTCTTGATGGCGAATATCGAAGTCTTCGCATGGACGCTGTACGACATGCCTGGCATTGATCCAAGCTTAATTTGCCACCAACTTAATGTTTTCCCGGATGCATGTCCGGTCATTCAAAGGACGAGGAGATCGGCTCTTCATCACACTGAGGTAGTCGCGGAGGAAGTGAGGAACCTGCTGGAAGCAAGGGCTATCCAGGAAGTGCACTACCCTCGGTGGGTTTCAAACACGGTTGTAGTGCCCAAGAAAAATGGGAAGTGACGAGTTTGCATTGATTACAAGACTATCAACCGAGCTTGCCCTAAAGACACCTTTTCTCTGGCCAGAATAGACCAGCTAGTGGATCTCACGGCCGGGCATAACAGGCTCAGTTTCCTGGATGCCTATCGCGGTTATCACCAGATCGCCATGCATGCTCCAGACCGCGAGATAACGTCTTTCACTACCCCGAGGGGACTGTTTTGCTATCGAGTCATGCTTTTTGGTTTGAAGAACGTTGGGGCAACTTTCCAAAGGATGGTGACTAAAATGTTCGCTCCTCTGCTAGGCCGAATAATAGAGGCTTCTATTGACGACATGGTAGTCAAAAGCAGGCAACAGGCCGATCACTTATCTGACCTAGCCGAGATGTTCGCTATTCCTAAACAACACAGGCTTTGCCTGAATGCATCAAGATGTGCCTTCGGTGTGGGGTTCGGAAAATTCCTGGGCTTCCTAGTCACAAACCGAGGCATCGAAGCGGACCCCTCACAAATCAAAGCCATACAAGAATTGAAGCAGCCCAACTCGGCAAAGGACGTGCAACATCTCGCCGATATGGCAGCCACGCTAAACCGATTCATAAGCCAGTCATCAGATTGTTGCCGCCCTTTCTTTAGAGCTTTGAAGTCCAAGTTTTCATGGGACGAGGAATGTGATAGGGCTTTGGCCGAGCTCAAGATGTATTTATCTTCCGCCCCACTATTGGTGACACCCAAGCCTAGCGAAGAACTCTACCTTTATCTGGCAGTTTCTCAACATGCAGTTAGTGCGGTGCTTGTCCGATCAGAGGGCATCCAGCATCTCTCTATCTTTTACGTGAGCAAAACCTTGTTACCAGCAGAGTCGAGGTATTTGCCACTGGAAAAACTTGCTTTGGCGCTAATGATGGCCTCTCGGAAATTGGTGCACTACTTTCATGCTCACACAATCATCGTGTTGACCAAATTTCCTCTAAAAGCCTTGTTTGAGCGGGCGGATTTCTCCGGTAGGATACTGAAGTGGGCAGTCGAATTGGGGCAATTTGACATCAAGTTTCGACCCCAAACTGCCATAAAAACCCAAGCCCTAGCAGACTTCACTGCGGAATTCTCGCCTGGAACACACCAGCCATGCCTGGTGGATCTTACCACGGTAGCCGAGATGGCAAATGAAGGCTCAACAGAAATAGCACAACAGAGCGATGTTGACGACGCGAAGCTTGCGCGCCCATCCATACAACCTTCAGTCAAATTGTACCCCTGCCTGGCAATGTGACGATGGACTTGGGAATAATCGACCAACCTGTTGGGTCCGAGGCCGCATCGCCAAGGAGGGATGAATACATATCTGTCGAAACCATCAACGGCGAGCTTGCAACAAACATAGCCATGCAGCCAAGCGACCATGATGCCGTCAACCTGCAGGCCTCCCAGGATCCCTCAAAAAATTGGATGCTTTTTGTTGGTGAAATGTGAAAACTTTTCGTAGATGGTGCCTCGAATCGGCACGGCACCAGGCTGGGCATTGTTTTGATCTCGCCCGACGGTCTAACCATCGAACACGCTATTACACTCGGATTCCCAACGTCGAACAACGAGGAAATTTGAATCTGAGGGGGACTTAGAAGCGTCCTCCAATGGCGCGCATCTGAGCTGATGGTCTACAGCGATTCCTAACTCGTCATCAACCAAGTGTCTGGGATCTAGGAAGCCAAAGATAATAGAATGGCCAAGTACCAAGCTCTAGTGAGAGAACACATCAAGGAATTCCAAGCAATAAGGGTCCAACAAATTAGCCGTGAAGAGAACGGCTGAGCAGACGAGTTGGCTGGTCTAGCTTCCATGTTTGACAATTCAACTCCCAATCCTCTCCTCATTGAGTTTCTCCCAAGGCCTAGTATTGAGGACTCCGTGCAGATAGAAGTACTCTACACTGACCTTGGCCTCTCTTGGATGGATCCTATCATCCTTTTTCTAAAAGAACGAATTCTTCCAACCGACAAGAAGGAAGCACATAAAGTTCGGGCGAAATCAGAGCGGTTTTGGCTCTCTCCATCTGGTGCTTTATATAAGAAGTCATTCATAGGCCCGTACCTCAAGTGCGTTCATCCAGATAGCGTGGAAACTTTCCTGTACGAGATCTATGAAGGAATATGCGGAAGTCACATCGGGGGGAGATCTTTGGCCTACCGAGCTATCTCGCAAGGATACTGATGACCATGCATGCAAGCGAATGCTCAGAAGTATGTTAGAAATGTGAAAAATGCCAGAAGTTCGCCCACCAAATTCACTAGCCGGCCAGAGAACTTCTTTCTCTCACAAGCCTTTGGCCTTTTGCGATGTGGGGGCTGGACATAGTGGGACCACTCCCAACGGCACCGGGCTATTGGAAGTTCTTCATTACGGCTACTGATTACTTTACCAAATGGGTTAAAGCTAAGCCCTTAGCAACTATCAAAGAGAAAGATGTCAAACGGTTTGTTTGGAAGAATGTGATAACACGGTTTGGCGTCCTCAAGGTTTTGATTTCTAATAATGGCACCCAATTTGATGGGCGCCTGTTCAAAGGATTTTGTGAGGAATTGAAGATAGAATTCTATAACTCCACCCCGGCTTACCTGCAGTCTAATGGCCAAGCCGAAGCATCGAACAAGACCATTCTCGATGTGTTGAAGAAAAGGCTAGAGAAAGCCAAAGGAAAATGGGCCAAGGAACTCCCAAGCGTCCTTTGGGCATATCGGACAACCCCGAGACGCTCGACTGGGGAAACTCCTTTTGCCCTGGCATATGGCATGGAGGTGGTCATCCCATTGGAAACCGGCATGCCCACCATCCGCAGCGAAAATTTTGAGCCCGAGTTGAACTCTGAAGCCATCGCCCTGGAATTGGACCTAGCTGATGAGCGCCGAGAAAAGGCTTTAATCCACGTGGCCGCATACCAACAAGAACTGTCCAGAAAATACAACAAAATGGTGCACCCCAGACCGTTTAAAGTTGGGAACTGGGTTTTAAGGAAAGTGATGGGCAACACACTGGTGTCGAGCGAGGGCAAACTGGGAAAGGCCTTACAGGATAATCGGTCTAGTGGGCAAGGGGGAATACCACTTAGAGGACTTGGATGGCAAAGGCATACCTCGGCCATGGAATGCAGCTAACCTCAAACTGTACTATTTTTAGTATTTGTTTTTTTTATGTAATTTTTTGTGGAAGGACTTGCCACTGTAACTCTTTTTGCTTCTGAATGTAACTCTTTTTGCCACTGTAATAGAAGTGAATTATCTTTGCTGAAGAAGTTTGTTGTGTTCGGAGTAATGTTGTAACTGAGGGGGTTATTCTTACGTTTTAGCCAAGATAATTTACCCCAGCTAAAAGAGTTAGTGATTTGCCCAACTCAAAGGCTCTAGCCGAGATGATCTACCCCGGCTAGAAGGGTTGAAGATGTGCTCAACCCTTGTGTTCTAGCTGAGATGATTTACCCCAGCCAAAAGAGTTGGTGATTTGCCTAACTTAAAGGCTATAGCCGAGATGATCTACCCCCGGCTAGAAGGGTTGATGATGTGCTCAACCCTTGTGTTTTATCCGAGATGATTTACCCTGGCTAAAAGAGTTAGTGATTTGCCCAACTCAAAGGCTCTGGTCGAGATGATCTACCCTGGCTAGAAGGGTTGATGATGTGCTCAACTCTTGTGTTTTACTCGGGATGATTTACCCCGGCTAAAAGAGACGGTGATTTGCCCAACTCAAAGTTTTATGCTGGTTTGCTCAACTGTTACTTTTGTGTCGAGATGTTTTATGTCAGCTTGAAGAGTTTATGATTTATTTTAGCATATTTGCGGGGATGGGTATCTCGGCTTACATATTGACGGCCTATTCAACTCTAGTAGTAAGGTTTATTTTGACCGAGATACTTTTCTCACAGGGCAGAAGTAGTTCAGTTGGAGAATTTACAACAACACCAGATTGCAAGAGTACAAGCGAAATGAAAACTTTTCATTGATAGGATTATTGGGTACATGAAGTGGGGCTTGTAACCCGATTACAAAAACTCAAACAAAAAAAAAAGGGTCTAAACTATGCTAACGGAGAGAGGTTAGCAAACTCATCCCCAGTTGCTTCTATCACAGCTTCCACGTCAACGACCGCGGCCTTCTCCTTTTCACCGAGTTCCTGCTGGCTACCGTCGTCCTTGGCCTCCGTCTCTGCCGCCTCTTGCAAAGCGTTGAAGATTTCGTTGGCGTAGGGAATTAGGTAGGCCAACAAAAAGGCCGGGGAGGAGAAGCAAACACCTCGGTCTCCACTCCTTGGCCGAGCTTTTCACAAGCGGCCTTCCAGTCGGACTTGAAATAAATGTCCTTGGTGGCCTCGACTTGCTTACTGTAGTTGTCCTCGGCCTCCTGGAAACCGAGATGGTTGGCCTCATCCACAGTAGCCTTCCGCGCTTCTTTCTTGGCTGCAAGTTGGGCTTTCAGCTCGTCTCTCTTCTACTCGGCCCTGTTGAGCTAGCCAAGGAGTCTTGCGTTGTCAGCATTGGCTGTTTCGAGCGATGCTTTAAACCTCCCCAGCTCGGTTTCCAAATGCTTGACCTGATTGGCCCCATCGGTCATCTTTTGCTGGAGCTTGTGAATCCGGTCCATCACAAGATGTTGTTTCTGGATGATGGCCTGTAAGAGGACGCGTTGGAGTTCGAATAAAGAAAAGTAACTGTGCAAACACTTGAACAAATTTGAATAAAGCATGCAGAATTCTTACCCGGGTCATAGATTTGACCGAGGACTTCACGAGCCGGGTGTCCGGCACGTGGTCGCTGCCGGTCACGTCGCTCGGCAGGAGTAGAGCTTTTGTCAGGTCGAAAGCCAGGAGATGTTCTTTGTCGCCTTAGATTGAGGCGTTCGCCGGGATCTCTTTACCCCGGTAATTGAACTGTGGCTGCCATGGAGGAGTTGGCTCTGAGGCTTCAGCTGGTTGCTCGGTACTCAGCTCAGCGACGAGCTCAACTGACGGATCGGCAAGCCGAGGCCTTTTTCCTGCTCGGTGACTTTCTTTTCTAGCTTGCGCCACAGCAGTCGATGCCAATGCAATCACCGTCCCAGATGTTTAACCGTGGCGGGCACGGGGAGGATGCTTTCGGCTTTCGGTGGTTAATGGCGATGATGAGATTTTGATCTGACCGTTTGGCCATTTCCTCTTCCTCGGTTAGCCGCATTAGGGGCACGTCCAGTAGTATTGGATCGGGTGGTGGAGATAGTGCTCGGAGAAAGTCTGTAACCCTACTCCGGCGGGGAGCTGTGTATCTGTAGCTCGGTACGTAGCCGACAAAGTCGTGACAATCCTGGTTACGATACCGCAGCACGATTCTGATGACAGCCTCATTAGGGTTGAATAAGTTCGCTTCCAAGGCTTCGATAGCTACAAAAGGGAAAAGAAGAAAAGGCATTAGTGCAGAACAGTGAAGGAAAGTGGGTTGACCGAGCAGTGAGCACGGCTTACATGTCGAACTGAAGTTCTTGCTGATGTACCAGCCGGGCACATCGGCTATTTCATAATTTCCAGGCACCCAGAAAAAGTCATCGTCGTGCATATCTTTATCTGGGGCACCGGTTACAAGCTTCTCCTTACCCGGCCTAATCTTTAAGTAGTAGTTATGCCTATCGCCTGTATGCCCGAGGATGTACTGGCGTAGAATCTCGGCTAATCCTAGGTTCAGGCCCAACCGGTTGTTCAGCTCGGCTACCTCGTTTATTATTCTGAAGGTGTTAGTTGAAACTTGTGTTGGTGTTAGCCCGGTGCGCCTCGGGAACTCGCACATCAGAGGCTGAACCGGGAAGCAAAGACCGCCTTCGATTATGGAAAGCACAGTGAAGGGGCATTGGTCCAGTCTGCCCCATAGGTTGGTGTCCTCGGCACCAAGCTAGAGATGTACGTCTGAGGAGATGCCATATTCTTCTCAGAACGCGGCTAGTGCGACCGGCGTGTCAACTAGGAAGCGGTAACGCCCCATGTGAAGCTAGCCTATCTCAACGCGGTAGTTTTGGTTGGCAAAATTTCATGCGAAGGTAGCTCAGCCTTTGAAAGCCTTGGTGTTGGTGCTTGGTCCCCTAAGACTCTGCAGTAAAAGTAAGTGTAAGTGGAAGCATGGTCGCGCAAAACGAGCTCGACTTTAGCTCGGTCAGTTGGAGTGCCAGACCATCTTGGTCATAGAGGTATACCCAGAAGCTCGGCCGTTCAAGTGGACCAGATATTAGCCCGATCGAGCAGTCCAGCATTCTGTTACCTCAATTTATACACGAGTCTTGCAAACTCGCGACTTGCTTGGTTTTGGTGTTTTTTGGGATCAAAAGAAAACCTGGAGCTCGGTTCGCCCCAGATCCTCGTGTGTTCGTCACAGAAGATGATGAACAGTAGAAGGAGAAGGGACAGAGGTGATTTTTGGGGGCTACGTCCTAAAGCCCACCGCTGACGTGCCCTAAGCTCAACTATGGCAATCACAGGCTTGGGAAACATAAGTAACAAATGAAGAACAATGAAGGGTTGAGAACTTACAGGCAAGGTCACCGATGGAGGCTGTAAGCAGTGGACGAGGGCCCTCAGTGACGACGATGGTGTAGAGTGTGCTGGCTTAGGTGCTCTGATCTCAACAAGATGAGTATGGCGTGGGCTCTCGATCGCAAGTTGGTTTTTGTAGAAGAGGATGAATAGCGGAAAAGAGATGAGTAAGGGGCAAGCAACGACTTTAAAAAGGCAAAAGAAGCGCTAAAATTCGAATGTGAAGAGGCGGCGGGGTTGGCAGTTCGAGACCAATGAGCGAGTGACGTGTGTCCGTAATGACTGCGCCATCAGTATTGAAAAGACGGGTTGGTAAGTCGAGGTGCCAATTGAGCAAGTCAAAGGACCGAGCATCGGGCTTAGTGTGGTCGAGGTCTTGCGGAATAAGGCCGGGTGGAGAATCGACCCCGGTCGGATCATGTAATCCCAGTCACGCTTGAGCAGACGAAATTAAGGGGCAATTGAGAGGGGGATTCTTAATTGGACCTGGGACTGTGGAAGAGGTCAGGTAGAAGGAGGTCCGAGCGTGTTTGGGCCGAGCTAACTTGGGCTGATCCTGGGTTGGTTTGCTCGATTGAAGTCTAGGGCCCATTCAGCCGAGATGGTTTTCTGTCAGCCCAGGCTTTACTGTTCGCATATTTAGCTTGACGAGAAAGGCCTTCCGTGGACCGGCCTAGCTTTGGCTGGAGCGCGGTCGTACTGGAATGCTATCGAGCTCGGTTGTGATGAAGCTCAGCGAGGGACTTTGTTGGACTCGTTAGGTAGCACGGTCGTAGGAGGCCGAGCTAATGCTACCGGGCTGCTCGTTCCCGCCAATGCTATTTGGCAGTTTGATTAGGTAGTTGTCACGACCCAAACCCGACCCTATGGGTTTAGCACCGTAACTGGCCAATAATCCGAGATTATCAAGGCTTCTTTGAAACGATGTCTGATTAAAAGCTGAGAACTGGCGGAAGCCAATACAGTAAATAAGTAGTGTCCATTGAGCTGTGAAAATCTGTATGCCAAAAACATTTTTCATGCATTCACATAGTACAGAACAGTACAGTCTATACAATCATACACAACCATTCAGTACGGGGACCTAATCCCTCGATATGATGCAAGAAAAGCGATGCAGTCTATCTGATGGTACAAAACAGTAAGGGGACCGATGGGGGACACAAAACACCCCAAGCCATAGCATGGCAACTCGGAACCTCGCAGTGAGGCACATAGGCTGGCTCGACAAAACTGGGGACTAACCCACGCTCCTAGCTCCGGTCCGGCTGCTAAGAACCTACATATATATATAAACAGTGAGCTAAAGCCCAGTGAATAACATAATGCGTAAAGAGGTTATGAATGAATGTCCTTACAGTAATGGAATCAGTTCATTAGCGATATTTCGATCTTTGATATTTGATCAATCGGTCATATGTGGTACACCCATTAGCCTATAAACATGATAAGTCCAAAAGGACCGGGTCTACCAGACCCACAGTAATGATGGCCATCAATCAACAAACAGTATGGTTCCACAAGGGCAAGCGAGCTCTATGCGATGCGATAAGCGATGAAGTGCTAAGGATGCCTGTCACAGTTGAAATCTGAGACATACATTCATTCAATAAATAATATCAGTTCAATAAACAGTTCAGTTCAGTATTCAAAAGATAACCATTTGAACATATCTTTATACAATTGTTACTCACAGAGATTGGGCTATAGCGGCTAAATGGCGTCCCGAAACCAACCCTAAACAGTTAACAAATAGAACACACACTAAGTTTCACAGTCGGGAAGGATGATAATTAAATCCCTAAAGTTCCTCGGTGTGGTTCTATGTCTAAATCCTCATTAAGGTGTCTTAAACTAGGCCTAAGAATGCCTACGATAAAATGAGGATGCAAAGATGTGCATAGGAAACAAATTCAAAATTTTCAGTGAAACAGGGCCTCCGCTCGGCGCGAGTTTCCCGCTTCGGCGGACAAGCAAACAGGTTCCTTTCGGCGTGTCACAATATTCGCTCGGCGTGTCACTAATATTCCTTTCGGCGTACATTCCTCGCTTCAGCGGGTGATGAAACGAGGCAAGATCTTTGGATGCTCGATTTTTCGCTGAGTCGCATTTCTCGCTCGGCGGGTAAAAAACAAGTCGAAGGAAATGCTGGGAGCATGATTTCCCCGCTCGAGCGCTACATTCCGCTTCGGCCAGACAAAAATCTGGAAAATCCAGGTTTGTGTTCCAAGTTCAAAACTCAAGTTTGATGCTCCCAACTCGATCCTCTTAAGCACATTTTCTGGAAAACTCTTTCAAACACATAGAATAACACGTTTTAAAAGCTCAATTTAAGAAATCAAGGCCCAAGGGTGTTTCAATTAAACTCAATTTCAAACTAATTTTCAAGAACAATGTTCAAACATGACATGCATGCACTTTAAACAATTTTAAGCTTCAATACTAGCTCAAATGAGCTCAAATCCTTCAAGAACATGATGATAACATGAACTGTACCAATATCATGAACATGCATGTAACAATTTGCTATGAAAACAACTTGAATTTCAACAATACAACCATGCATGCATGAATTATGCTCTATTTCAACATACTAGAACTAATTCATGGCTCAACTCTCAACTTGACATAATCCATGCAAGAATCAAGCTCAAACCCATCAATAAAGGTTGAATTCCTTACCTAAAGCTTCAAATTCAAGGCAAGGGAGCTAAATAAGCAATCTACACTTCAATTTCCAAGCAATTCTTATGAACACAAGATGAAAACACTCTCACTCCCAAATCTCTCTCTCTCTCTAGTCGGTGGTGGACTCAAATGTGCTAATGAAGTGTTGTATAATGCAAGACCAAGTCTTGGGCAAGGTGTGGTGTAGTGGCCCACTAGGTGGTAATTTGGTAAATAAGTTAAATTTGGCAATTAACTCCTTTTAATCTAATTTAATCATTCCTAATCAATTTTCAGATAAATATACCATTAAATCACAAATATTCTACTGATCCCAAAACTCTAGCGGTTTCTAATTCGCCCGATAAGGCCTTCAATTTGCAGTTTAAACATAAAGACACAACAGATAATCAAATAATCAACAGATAAAAATGCAACACAATAAACATGCTCAGTCAATTCAGTTTCAATTTTCAATCGGTCCGTTCAAGATTAAGTTAATTCAATTATCGGTCATTATCGATTCGGTTTAGCGATAACGGTAGCTAATTGATGGTTTATCGATAATCGATGCGAGGGTTATTCTGTAGTGTTTGGTGAATTTGCAGCGACAAATGGGAGAGCATGATAGGAGAGTAGCTCGCGTGTCAATAAGCGAATGGATCACGAAGGTAAATCACGAAAGTATATAAGCATAATGCATCCTCAATGCGAGGATGGAACATCAATTGGTGAGAGAAACTTAACATTCATAGAGCTCTCCTCTCTCTCTCTGTCTCTCTGAGTGTGCTAACTTGACTGTCAGAGGGGGTTTCCGGCAACACACCGCCGGATAGCTCACCGCCGTAGTGTTTACTGATCAATCGAATAGAAGCGAGCTTGGGCGAAGAATGCAGAGTGACGGATATTTCCTCCTCGTACAGTGATTTACCTGCATTTGAAAAATAGAAAAAGAAAATAAGTCAGCAATGAAGCAAACTTTAACCACCAGAGTAAAATTTTACTCTATTTCAAAGTAAAAGTTTACTCTGATTGTAAGTAAACTTTTACTCTAATTTTAAGTAAACTTTTACTCTGTTCAAGAGTAAGTAAAATTTTACTCTGATTGTAAGTAAAAGTTTACTCTGATTGTAAGTAAACTTTTACTCTAAATCTAAGTAAATTTTTACTCTGTTCAAAAGTAAGTAAAATTTTACTCTGATTGTAAGTAAAAGTTTAATCTGATTGTAAGTAAACTTTTACTCTGATTTAAAGTAAACTTTTTCTCTATTCAAGAGTAAGTAAAATTTTACTCTGATTGTAAGTAAAAGTTTACTCTGATTGTAAGTAAACTTTTACTCTGATTTAAACTAAACTTTTACTCTATTTAAGAGTAAGTAAAATTTTACTCTGATTGTAATTTACTCTGTTCAAGAGTAAGTAAAATTTTACTCTGATTGTAAGTAAAAGTTTACTCTGATTGTAAGTAAACTTTTACTCTGTTCAAGAGTAAGTAAAATTTTACTCTGATTGTAAGTTAAAGTTTACTTTGATTGTAAGTAAACTTTTACTTTGATTTAAAGTAAGTAAAAGTTTACTCTGATTGTAAGTAAACTTTTACTCTGATAATAAGTAAACTTTTACTCTATTCAAGAGTAAGTAAAATTTTAGTCTGATTTAAAGTAAACTTTTGTTGTGTTCAAGAGTAAGTAAAATTTTACTCTGTTTCAAAGTAAAAGTTTACTCTGATTGTAAGTAAACTTTTACTCTAATTTTAAGTAAACTTTTACTCTGTTCAAGAGTAAGTTTTCTTATGTAAGTATAATTTTAAGCAAAGTGAACCAGTAAGGCTGAGTTTGGAAAAATGATACCTCTTCAGGCTTTAATGTTTGCAATGACCTCTTCATTAGCTTTTTCCTCAACGTTGATAAATCCTATCGAAGGAGCCTTTGACACAAATTTTTTCCTTGAGATTAAATGAGGGTAGTATGCTCGCATAACCAGTACTATAAAATAAAAAATTGAAATTAGTTAATTCTCTAAAGATAGATTGCATAATATTTCAAGTAGTTCAATTTACTTACCAAAAGAAGAAGTACACATCCAGTCACACTTTCAGGACTTCCTAATGAAGAATGGATTGAAGTAGTCAACGTGGATGCAACTACAGTCGACCATGCATATGAATTCATCATTTCCAAATCTTCTACAAGGGTGACAAAAGCCCATCCAACTGTTAGACCAGTTGTTGGCAATAGCAAAGTTGCCACAACAAATAAACACATTATTCGGGCAACATCCTCAACATCAACTGTCGTTATGCATTCCAATGCATCTCCTAATACCTCTAGCAAACTCTTTACAGATATTCTTGACATATTACGAAACCTTCTCTACACAAAAGTTTATTCTTGTTTCTTCCCATATGAGACGTCTACTTTTTTCGTTCCCCGATTTTATCCCAAAAATCAAAGTAACGTCACTGTCCCGTATGTCACACATTTTCCCCCCAAGCTTAAATCCCTTTGTATGAAAGTCATAAGATTTGATCACATTCATGACATTATCATCAACTTTCTTGAACTTCTTTAACACCACATCTTCTTTCTTCCAAAAAGATTTAAACAACATCCCAAAAGATGTTCTCTCGAGAGTAATAATATGTCTTTTAGTGAACCTCGTGTCTCGCATTAGGTTTATCAGTGAAACAATATTTGACCTATATTATTTCACATAGTTCTCCCTCTCCCGTACTTCGTGTACAATATTCAACTTCGAAGGTTTTGTTGTTGAAAGCATTGGATTGCTTTCATTACGGCCTTCATCATCACTGGCATTGGATTGAACTTCTTTACTACTTTTGCTTTTTTTTTTGGGGGACTTTCTTCTTTTGTATAGCCGTTGGTGGAACTTCAAAATCATCATCATCACCACATTTGCTTCTTGTAACAACCATTTTAAAATAGTAAAAAGTTTCCCAATATCAATAGTGTAACATTTTACTTTAAACAACAAAGTGACAAAACAAATAAGCACTAAAGAAAATGTACAAGCATTGTAATGAGACAGTAAAGTTTTACTCAGTTTGGCAGTAAAATTTTACTCTAATTGGAAGTAAAATTTTACTCTGAACAATACCCTAGGAAATAAACCAAAAACACATACAAAGTTTATAGAACCAAGAATCAAGAAAACCTTGTCTCAATTTTGACTATACGCAACATAGTTCTGAAATTAACATGTACAATTCACATTCAAACCGAAATCAAAGAAATGATGAAAAGACAATCACATTCACATACATAAATAGATATATATATATACAAATTGATATGCACATTTATGTAATGAGCAAAGCCTAGAGTTAAAATAAAATTTTACTCTGGTTGGAAGTAAAATTTTACTCTGAAAAATTCATGAAGCAAATGAAATTGGAAGCAAATGAAATTGAAAGCATTGAAATTGCAGGACCAAAACACACAGAAATCAAAGCAATGAAATTGAAGCAAAACTGCATACACCATTCTGAAATACCTAAATTAGTTTTCAAAATTTTTAAACCTTAACATTCTCATATGATTTAGTAATTTAAAGTATTTTAAGATAGTGATAAAAATTTTAGAACAGATGATCCTTACTGTAACCCAAAATCCCAAACTCTACTCACCCTAATGTAACAATGAAAAAAAAAAAGAAAAAAAATCCTTAGCATCCTTACAATCCCACCCCATACCATAGCAACGTAATCTCATACACCACTCGCAAAATGAAAACAAACCCCAACAGACTTCATAATATCGAAAAACTAGCAGAAAGGGGAAAAAATCACCAGCAAAATGTGTGTCCAAAAGAGAGAGTAAAGCATAATGCGGAGTTCGATTTGAGCGCAAGTGATGAACATGTAACGTTCCAGGGGTAGAAAGACAGAGTAGCTCTAGAGAATCTTGAGCTTGGTTCTTCTTACTTATGGAATCTTGGTGTATGCAACACACCCAAATATTCTGAGATGGTTAACACTTGGCTTATGTGAACTCCAAGCCTCTTCTGGAGTCATAGAGTGAAGACTCCTGGTTGGGCATCTATTTAGTAGATACATAGCACATGATACAGCTTCAGCCCAAAATTGCTTGGGCAATCTTTTTTCTTTGAACATACTCCTTGCATATCTAAGATTGTGCGATTCTTCCTTTCAGCAACACCATTCAATTGTGGCATATAGGATGGTGTTGTTTGATGCTTGATTCCATGCTCTTTACAAAATCTTTCAAAAACATCAGATGTATATTCTCCACCTTGATCTAACCACAATGTCTTAATGTAGTAACCGCTTTGCTTTTCTACAAAAGCTTTGAATTCTTTGAAGATACTGAACACCTCCGACTTTCTTTTAAGAAAATACACCCATGTCTTCCAACTATAATCATCAATAAAGGTCAGAAAATATCTATTATGTCTATTTGACATTGGCTTCAATGGACCACACATATCAATGTGCACTAGCTCCAGCGGCTTTGTTGCACTCCACTTCACTTCTTTGGCAAAGCTAGTTTTGTGATGCTTGCCAAAAATGTAGCTTTCACAGACTTCATTAGTATGAGCAATATGTTTTCACCATATTCTTGCTTGACAACAACTTCAAGCTTCCAAAGTTGAGATGTCCAAACCTCAAATGCCATAGCCAATCTTTGTCTTTGATGATGGCACTTAAACACTTCGCAGTATCATGTTGGATGTTCAATACAAACATCCGATTGTTGGACATTCTCACCCGAGTGATCAAATTACCATGATTGTCTTTGATAGTAAGATGACAATCTTTCACGTTGATGTCGTATCCTTTCTCTAGGAGTTGTCCCATACTCAAAATGTTGTTCTTCATGGCAAGAACATAATAAATATTGGAGATGTAATCATGATCTCCATTCTTGAGCTTGATCAGAATATTGCCTCTTCCTTTCACTGGAGTCTTTGAAGAATCACCAAATGAGACTTGTGCTTGTACAGTCTTGTCAAGCTCGACGAACAACTCTCTTTTATCACACATGTGATTACTGGCTCCCGAATCTAGATACCAAACATTGTTTTGGTTTTCAATATCTCCATGGTGGACAAACAGGATTGTAGGTTCGACTTTGTTTGTTTCTGCTCGGCAAAATTTACTTGCTCTTTGGCTTCTATTGTTGCTCTACTTCGGCATTCATTGCTGTAATGCCCGAACTTGTGGCAATGGTAACACTGAACATTGTTTTGTCAAATCCTGGTTGGTTGTTGTAACCACCTCCCCTTCCTCTTGCTCTTCCTCTTGGAGCAAAGTGTGGTTAACTTCTTCCTCCTCCGGCTGGACCTCTTCCACCTCTTCCTCGAAAACCAGAACTTTGGTTATTATATCCACGGCCTCTTCCTCAACCTCTTTGTGATGTCCCCCCTTGCTCATTTCTGTTATCTCTGAAAGACAACTTTGATTAAAAAGCTTGCTCTAGAGAACTTGAGGGAGTCTTCTTGTTGATCATATGTTCATGAATCTCAAGTGTGCCCATCAACTCATCAGTGGTCATGGTATTGAGATCCTTGGACTTTTCTGTTGCTACAACCACGTGCTCGAATTTGGGACTAAGTGATCATAGAATCTTCTCTATCACTTGAAAAGATCCCATCTTCTCTCCATATCTTCTCATCTGATTAACAATGGTCAATGTTCTGTTGAAGTACTCAGAAATTGACTCATTCTTGTTTATGTGCAGCATCTTGAATTCACCACGTAACACTTGGAGTTGAACTCTGATCGTCTTCTCAATTCCACAGTGTGAATTGCGAAGAATACTCAATGCCTCTTTAGAGGTTGCTACTGTTAAAATCTTCTCAAAGCTTGACTCATCAATGCCTTGATAGAGTAGATACAAGGCCTTTTTATCTCTCTTCCTTGAATCTTTTAATGTCATCTTCTGAGTTTCATTTAAATTTCCTTCATCTTCGAGAGTAGCTGGCTCGTTATATCCTCGATCCACTAACTCCCATAAATCTTGTGAGGCTAGTAGGACTTGCATTTGAATACTCCAATTTTCATAATTCTCCCTCCTGAATTTTAGAAACTAGGGTTGAATTATTTGTGTTGGCCATTGGTTGACTTTAAGAAATCTACAAATTTTCAGGATGTAATTTGGAAATTTTGACCGTACAGATGTGTCCAGAATATTCCAAATAGTTGGAAAGCACTATTGGATAACCAAAAACGGACTTCAAACAGCTTAGATCTAGCAAAAATAATTGAACGGTTCAGATCGACGGAATCTAGAACTTCTAAAAAGCACCGGATAATTTCTCCAGATAGGATGACATCAGTGTGATGTTAATGGCGTGGCTCCACTCGGTTTGCAGCTTGGCGGTGCGACTCCTCTGCGGTTCAACTCGACATGTGGCTTGGCTCGGCTCGGCTTAACGGCTCAGCTTGATGTCAATAATGACATAAGCTCTTGGATACGGATCCGGGCTAATGGATCGGATTGTACACCAGACGGGTCAAACTCTGCAAATCTAGACGAAGAAGAAGGCGTGGTAGCGCGTGGGCGTGTTACTGCACGTGGTGACGGCGTCGACGGCGTGTGCGGGCTCTGTGGGACTCGGTTTTCAACATGGTTTTTTGCAGTGTGATCGTTTTGATGAAACCTACACACTGGTGTGATCAAAAGTTTATTTCAACAACTTTGATTTCTGGACAAGATTTGAAACAATGCTCTGTTTTACTGTTTTTTTTTTTTTGAAAAAACAAGCCCTCCCGATGCTTTGATACCACTATTGATGGGAGAGGGACTTCAAACTACTTATGGTAGCTTGAAATAAAATTCATAGAAATAAATTTGAGAGATAAACAAACAAACTTTATCAATTACTGAAAACAATTACAGAACAAGGTGAGAACTCTCTCTGTCTCTCCAACTCTTACACTCTTTTCTTCTTCTCTCCCACTCGGCAGCGGCAGGGGTTGGGATCACACTCTCTATCCTTGATAGTACAAATTTCCCCGTCTTCCGACCCCAATCCCCGACGGGGAATTCTCAAAATACAATAGTTATATATAAATAAAACTAGTAAAGATAAAACCATTAAATGCAGATACAGCTAAGGCTGTGAATTTCAAACAATTGCAATCACTGTTGTAAAACTTGATTTCAGCCGCCTGTAGACAGGCCCGCGGGGGACCTCGCTACAGCTCGGACTCGATTTTGTGTCACGGTTCTTAATCTTAACCAAAGAGTCTAAATCCGGCAAATCGTTTTGAGAAAACTGATTTTTGAAAGAAGTTCCAAACATGGACTGCTTTGCGGAATCTGTCGCCACCTAAATATTTTATTTTGGGAAATTTAGGAAACCTGACGAGCGTTGCCTAAGGCCACGTGTCCGTCATCACCAAAGTTGCCTCGGCTTGGGAACTTAGATGCGATTGGGGAAGGTCGCCGTGAGCACCCACTTCGCTGATCAAAGACCACCCTCTACTAACCATGATATCTAATTTTCAAAACATTGTGCGTTATTATTCCGGTTATTAGCCTAGGTTACTATGTGATCGTCTGACATACAAGTATAAATGAGTCATCTGAATTGGAACAAAACACTTCATGTTTGTTTGCGAAAATGGTTTGCTACTGTAAGTAGGCTTAAAATGTGGATTTTGCCACCCTCGGGGCTTGGAAAACATGATTTTGCCAGCGTCTAGTGGGCTTAAAATAAACATTTGATGAATTGTTCCAATCCAAACAACCCAACCTTCACCCACAGGCATTCAGCGGTTATATCACATAGCGATTAGCCTCATTGTAAGCATGCTATTCATGGCAGTCACTCACACGCATGCAAGGATACTTGTTTGAAATCAAGCATCTTTTGTCATTGTTAATAATATATATAATATATATATATAATGTATATATTATATTTGTGTGTCATTAGTAGTCATCAGATGCCTTAGTTTACTTTAGTTAGTGCCATTGCTTTCGGCATTGCTTTCGGCTCCTTTTAGTTTTATATTGTTGCCTTTCATTATATTGTCTAGTAGCCTTTCATTATGTTGTCTTGCAAATGTTGTATATATCACTCCTATAAAATGGAGACTCCCCGCAAGGATTAATAGTATTGAAAACAAAGAGCTTGTTTGCTCTGTCAATTACTCTCTCCATAATTGTTTCAGGGTATCAGAGCAGGTGTAATCCTGTGTCATTAATTCTTCGCCAGTTCCGAGTTTTCTGTTTGTTTTTTAAAATTTTGTGTCTCTCTCTTCTACTCAAATATATCCTTCTATTTCATGACTAAATACGGTCCAGCTTTTGGAATGGCTATCGACTCATCCCCTTCTTCTTCTGATATTATCATCTCATCATCTTCATCCTCTCATCAAATGGAAACCTCTCATCTTAGATCCTTTGCCCATAAATGAATAGGCAAAATTATTTGCAATGGTCTCAATCCATATTAATGTTTATACGGGAAAGGAGAAAGATGACTACATCCTTGAGTCTCGGTAGCTACGAAACCACGACATCAGCGTACAAAAGGTGGATGGCGAAAATAATATGGTCATGTCGTGGCTCGTCAACTCTATGACCCACGGACATTGGCGAAAAATTTTACGTCATTTGATCTTGCCAAAGAGATCGGGACATGGCGAAAGAAACATTTTCGGACAAGGAAAACACATCTGAAATCATCGACTTGAAAGCTCCTCCACAATTCGTCAAGACAATCTTACGATGGCGAATATTTCAATACCCTTACTCGTCTATGGCGTCAACTTGATCGTTTGAGGTTCATAAGCGGCGGTGTGTTCTTGATGGTTTGTTGTATAAAAAGATTGTCGGGAAGCGTGTGTTTAAATTCTTGTTAGGATTAAACACAAATCTTGATGAAATCGAGGAAGAATTATGGGAGTAAAACGCTCTAGGAGTCTTAGAGAGGCATTCTCTGAAGTCCGTCATGAAGAAAGTCGGAAAAAACTCATGATGGGATCCATCAACAACTGAATATAAAGCTCGGCTCTTAAAACTCAATTCACTCCTATTGACAACGTCGAAAAATAAAGGAGGTAGGCCTTGGTGTGATCATTGCGGCCGGGTCACTCGAGAGAAACTTCTTTGGAAGATTCATGGAAAGCCAGCAGATTGGAAGCCACGTCAGCCTCTTGAGAAAAAAGGACGAGGTAATCATGCAGGTACCAATGAACTATCACCACAACCTGAAGCAAGCCCTTTCACCAAGGAGCAAATGGAGATGCTCGAAACTAATGTCTCCTATTCTCTGATCCACAATCTGGTTCGTCATCCAACCACATCATAGGATCCGGAACCTTGGCTCACAAAGGTAATTCTTTGAACGCCTTTACTGTTAGTAAGAAATGTAAAAAACCTTGGATTGTGGACTCAGGAGCATCTGATCATATGACGGGAGATGCAACAATTTTGATACATATAGCTCATGTCAAAATAATTTAGCGGTCCGAATAGCAGATGGTTCACTATCAAAGGTTGCCGATGCAGTTCGATTGTCTTTGTCTAGGAATCTTATTCTCAACTCTGTTCTCCTTGTTCTGACTTGGGTGTAATTTATTGTCAATTAGTAAACTCACTAAGGAAAAGAAGTGTGTTACTAATTTTTCTCAACTCATTGTGAATTTGAGGATTTGGATTAGGGAAGGCGATTGGCAATCTTGAGAATGCTCTGGACTCTACATTCTTAAGGAGCCACTATCCACAGGAACAACCTCAAACGGCAATTTGTGGTAGTTCTTTTTCAGTTTCGTGTCAAAATAACGATAGAGCAATTATGTTGTGGCACTATCGCTTAGGTCATCCTAATGTTATGTATCTCAAGCATTTATTTCCTTCATTATTTAATAAAAATCCAAAACCTTTTGATTGTGAAATATGTCAATTTTCTAAGCATATACGGTCCCATTTTCCCATTCAATCCTATAAAGCGTCTCGTCCATTCTCACTAATTCATAGTGATATCTGGGGTCCATCCAGAATAAAAAATGTAACTGGTACTAGGTGGTTTGTCTCATTCATAGATGATCATACTAGATTAACCTGGATCTTCCTCATGAAAGACAAATTTGAAACAACCCAAATCTTCAAAAATTTTCACATTATGATTCAGACACAATTCAGTCAAAAATACAAATTCTAAAATGCGATAATGCTAGGGACTATTTCAACTCCATTCTAGGAGAATTTTTAGCAAAAGAAGGGATAGTTCACTTAAGTTCATGTGTTGACACCCCACAACAAAGCGGCATGTTGAGCGAAAAAAATAGGCATTTGTTAGATGTTGCTAGATCGCTAATGTTTTCCACAAATGTTCCACAATTCTTACGGGGAAGGCTGTTCTTCTGTTGACCTACCTTATTAATAGGATGCCATCTAAGGTACTACATTTCCAAACCCTTGTCAACTCCTCCTAAAATCCTTTCCAACTACTTCTCATCTCCACCATCCACCAAAAATTTTGGTGCTCTGTCTTTGTTCATATCCATCACCGATGCTCGAAGTAAACTTGATCCCAGTCGCTCAAGTGTATCTTCATTGGGTATTAAATCACATCAAAAGGGTATAAGTGTTACTCTCCGGTCACAAAGAAATTCTACAATTCCATGGATGTTACATTTTTGAAACCGGTCTTACTATCCTAAAAGCGTCATTCGAGGAGACTCCAACCGGGAATATCAATTTTGGACCCTTGAGTCATTTAGTGAGCCATCCATCACCACCAAAAATCACACACCTCAAGAGTCATTTCATCAATCTTTACTGCGAAAATTACGAGTTCATTGTTGACTTGCGGGATAATAGGCCCATCAAGAGGACACGGAGGAAGGAGCACTTTCTCAACAATCCATGAAATGAGCAGGGTTCTAATCCAAGCAACATTCGGTAACAATATTCCTACCACGGATAATCTTGTTGATTACGAGTTAAGCGATATTCTTAATATACCCATAGCTTGGAGGAAAGAGTTAGATCATGTACTCGGCATCCCATTGGGAACTTTATTTCTTATGATAAGCTATCACCTTCGTTCCGTGCCTTCACTTCTAGCATCACGAGATACTCATTCCTCGGAATATTGAGAAGCCTTCAAGTCTCCTCGGTGGAAGGCGGCGATCAATGAGGAAGTTAAGACTCTGGAAAAGAATGGTACTTGGGCAATTCTTGATCTTCAAGAGGTAAGAAAGCGGTTGGATGTAAGTGGATTTTCACGATGAAAGTACAAAGCGATGGTAATGTGGATCGTTATAAAGCTCGGTTGGTGCAAAGGATTCTCCCAATCCTATGGCATTGACTATCAAGAAACCTTTGCTCGGTTGCCAAGCTCAACCTTGTTCGTGTACTTTTATCATGGCGGCTAATCTCGATTGGTCACTTCACCAACTTGATGTAAAAATGCCTTCCTCAATGGTGACTTAACGGAAGAAGTTTACATGGACATTCTGCTTTGGACTTGAGGCGACATCAAATTTCAACAAAGTTTGCAGACTCCAAAAATCCTGTATGGTCTCAAACAATCTCCCGGGCTGGTTTGAGCGGTTCACTAAAGCGGTGAAAGTGCGGTTTTGTTCAATGTCAATCCGATCATACATTGTTTGTGAAGCACTCCTAGGAGAAATTGGCAATTATCATTGTTTATGTGGATGACATAATTCTAACGGTGATCATGAAGAGGAAATTGGCTTACTTAAAAATTCTAACAGCGGAATTTGAGATTAAAGATCTTGGAAATCTTAAGTACTTTCTTGGAATGGAGATTGCTAGGTCAAAGAAAGGTATAGCGATCTCTAGCGTAAATCGTTCTAGACTTCTTGAATGAAGCAGGGATGCTAGGATGCAAGCGTGAAACTCCTATGGACACAACTATCAAACTAGAAGAAAGTGGCGGTAGTGCACCAAGTGATAAAGGGAGATATCAGCGTCTTGTGGGAAAACTCATTTATCTTTCTCATACAAGGCCGGACATGGGTTTCTCTGTTAGTGTGGTCGGTCAATTCATGAATAATCCAACGAAAAACACATGGCTTCTTTGTGACGAGAATATTGAGGTACCTAAAAAGACAAGGACGGTCTCTTCTTCCAAAGAACAACAAATAGAAAAATTGAGATTTTTTAGATCTGATTAGGCGAGTTCGTTGGTGATCGAAGATCAACCTCGGCTATTGTTCGTTTGTTTGGGGAGCAGCGGTTACATGGCGAAGCAAAAGCGATCGATGGTAGCAGTAGTAGTCTTTGGCGAATTTCGTGCTATGGCCCTCGGTATCTGTGAGGAATCTGGTTGAGCAATTGTTAGAAGAATTACGGGTTCCATCTAAGCATCCCATGGTTTTATCTGCGACAACCAAAATTTGCCATCGATGTCGCTAAGAATCCGGTTCATCATGATCGCACTAAGCGCGTGGAGATAGATCGACACTTCATCAAGAAAAAGATTGAAGAAGGAGTTTTTCAAGTCGGCTACACTCCAACAAAGAGCCAAGCGGTGACATTCTCACAAAAGCTCTTGCTCGAGTTAACTTCGAAGATCTGACGGACAAATTGGGAATGATTAACATCTACAACGCCGCTTGAGGGGGAGTGTTTGAAATCAAGCATCTTTTGTCATTGTTAATAATATATATAATATATATATATATAATGTATATATTATATTTGTGTGTCATTAGTAGTCATCAGATGCCTTAGTTTACTTTAGTTAGTGCCATTGCTTTCGGCATTGCTTTCGGCTCCTTTTAGTTTTATATTGTTGCCTTTCATTATATTGTCTAGTAGCCTTTCATTATGTTGTCTTGCAAATGTTGTATATATCACTCCTATAAAATGGAGACTCCCCGCAAGGATTAATAGTATTGAAAACAAAGAGCTTGTTTGCTCTGTCAATTACTCTCTCCATAATTGTTTCAATGCTAAAGCATAAAAACTCACCGAGTACTCCAAGCCAAAATAGAAGCTACATTAGAAATCATGCATGATCCTAAGTATACAGAAATGCCTAATGCAACACATGCAAAAATGCAAACTATAGCAGGCTCGGCTATTCTAAACATAGCATATGGAATGCTACAGCTAACATGTATTCAACTTGGAATTGAAATACAAATGCAGTTAGTATGATGCGCCAAGCCCGGTGCATGCAAAACAGATGAATGAATGCAAACATGCTATCATACTGTATGCTAATTGAAACGTGCCCTAATCTAACCATCATAAGCAGGTAAATAAAAGGGAAGAAAGACGTGGGGTTGGAAGACATACATCACACATACGCACACTTATTACAATTTTGCCCTCGCACAGAGGGTCCGAATAAATATCTGATCCGAATAAAAGAATAATGCAGTCAAATAATACAGTTCAAAATGTACAAATTCTAATTAATTAACAAATTAACTAAGAAATTTATAAGCGGCATGCAAGCGAGGCGCCTTGATTCCGCTCGGGTGATTAATGATGCATGTTAGGGTTGCCTTTGTGCGAAATCCATGGCGATGCCCTAATTAGCCTCTATTTTACTGTTCTTGAATTGCGTGCCAAGCTCAAAAGTTCTTGATTCTTCATTTCTTTAACAGAGAGCGAGAAAGGGCATGGCAATGTATTTTCACAAATGTATGCATGTCTCGATCCTCGTGCCACCAATCACGCATATCGATGCATGATGGCGAGAGTCGAATTGCACAACTCAATATGAAATGAATGCATATGAAAATATAACAAAACCTAACTCCATCATGGATAATCCGAATGTCGGTGGGGAATTGAGACACGTTCGTCACTCGAGTCTGGGCGTACCTCGTTCTGTGCGGGCTAACTCATATCGAACACGATGCAATATGCATGATATGCATGAAATGCAACTAAGATACAACCTAACATGCGAAAGGCTATGAAATGGCATACCACGATGCGAGGAAACATAGCATACCACGATGCGAGGAAACATAGCATACACAATGCGCTAATATCTGACCTAGCATCGCAATGCTATGGAATGAAATGGCATACACAATGCAATATGGGCTTACACCAACACAAGTGGACCTCGGCCACACTCACATAGGAGGCCATAATGATGAAAATGAGACAACTCGGGATCGTGTACTGCGTGCCATAATAGAGATCGACCCTAAGACGGAAATGCCACTCTAACAAGACATGGAAAGACATGGGATATGATATGCAAACATGCAAATTTCAGTAGCAAAATGAGATCTTGAAACAGCCCAAGTATGGCAAAAATGCACCCGATGCGAAATCAATCAGAAATGCAAGATTAAGCACATGAAATGACTTGTAGCTATACAAAGCATGCATAATTTGAACATGAAGTGTAAATACAGAAGAAAGGCAGCCCCAAAACAAGCATGTTTACAGTTTAAAACATGGCCAAAAAGTGAGCACAAGAGGGACTAAATTAGCATGCAAAAATGGCTCCGGAAGGAAGGTAAAGAAGCAAGTCACAAAATATGGCCCCAAAAAGAGAAGGGGCCTTCTACAATATTGAAGAGGGGCCAAAAATATGATGTTTTACAGTTTATGACAGGTCCCAAAACAGTATACAAGTATGCTCAAAATATCATGCAAAATGAGGCCACCAAGAGGGCTATAACATGAAGTATACAAAGGGTATCTCAAAAAGCCATAGACCCTTAATTAAACATGAAGAGGGGGTAAAAATAGGGCCATTTTAAGTTCAGACCAAAGTCCAAAAACAGAGACACAATAGGCTAATAAATCATGCAAAAATGGGGACCAAAGAGGGGTTCAATGGCAAGTGACACATGGAGGTCCCAAACAGTGATGAGACATTCTTCAATGTTGAATAAGGGCTCAAAATAAGCTACTTCACAGTTTATAATGAGCTCAAAAAAGATTATATATAGGCCAAAAATATCATGCAAAAATATGGCATCCAAGAGGGGTAATGAAGAAAGTGGAAAATGGGGGCCTCAAACAGTGAGAGGCCCTTAATGAAAGATGAAATAAAGCTAAAAAAAATTCCACTTTCAGTTATGGCGGAGCTCAAAAATATAAGCAAGAAGGGTTAAGAAATAGTGCAAAAATGAGCTAAAAAGAGGAAAACAACTCACCCTTGTAGACCAATCTTTAGCAACTTCTTGGACCAAGTTTGCTGCCTCCTAAGCTCTGAGAAGACCTTCCTAGCTTCTGGAATGGAGTGGTGGTGTGGCCTAGGTGATGGTGAAGAAATGGTCTAAGAACTTGGGTGTTTGGAGGGTTGAAATGAGAGAGATAGGGAGCTATGCATACAAGGCTTGAAGACCAATTTTTCCAACCCTTTGCAAGGGTGGAGCTGCTGTATATGTAGACAAAAGGGGAAAAGAGGGGAAAAAGGAGGAAACCACTCCAAGTTTCCCTCAAAAAGTGCCGGATCACGAGAATCTGGGGAAAAAGTGTATATTTGAGATGTACTGCGGAGGAGCAAGGTAGGCGATTTTGAGGTTGCGGTGGCGGCCGGCCCTCCCATGGCGACCAAAGGTCAATCAGTGGAATTAATGGCAGCCACCACAGTTGGTGGCCTTCCATGTGTCCTCAACAAAACCTGTGGTTGAAAACTAGCCTGTGAACCGGAGAGAGAACAACCCACTTTTCAAAGGGGTTCAAAAGGGTCAGCTGGAATTCTTGGCGGCCACCAAATATTGGTGGCCTCCCGATGTGTACATCACAAATATGGGGTTTAGAGTGCAAGAAAATGGTCGAAGGGTGGTCAACATTGGCCTTGAAGTGAAAAGCAGGCGTCGGAGGGCAATGATGGAATATAACTGGTTCTTTGGAACAATTCTTGGTCTCCCACCCTTCTATGACCTTCTGGTGATGAAACAGAGGTCCATGCCAAAAATGAGCAGCGATGCAAAATGAAGGTTTGGGGGCAGGCTTGTGATCGAGGGCCTCAGCCGTTAGGCATTGAAGGGAGTGGAGTGGTGTTAAACCGAAGTTGGTCTCTCGGACCTCGTGTCCCTTAAAAGGGAGAAATAAGATGCATGCCAAAAGCGGGACAAGCGGAGGTGATTATGCGATCGAACCGAGGCACACAACCTAACGGCTTTGGCAAGGGGCGGAGCTCGAAATGGGCAAAATGGCCTCTGACCACGAAATGTAGCCTGACCCTTTGGGAGATGGTCTCTGAGACCTCTCCTTCCTTTGAGAAAAGCAGAGAAAACCGAGTCTAGTTCAAAAGCGAGGCCAAGTCTGAAAAAGAGTTCGGAAGTCCGGAGGCAAGGCTCACGGCCGAGACTCTGAGACTTCTGAACGAGCACAATATGCAACATCACCAAGCGCCCAATTGGTGACGTCTGAGTCTTAAGGTCGGTCAAAAATGGGGTGTCTACACTGCCATACTTCTACTCTTAGGCCAATGGAATTTTTTTTTTTAATTATTATTATAGGTGAAGCAAGATTACTTCACAACAATTTTGACCACAGAAATAACAAAGATGGGAATCACAATCTGTGAGATCCTTCTGACTTGGTATTGTTGGGTATACCTCCTTATTGGAGTGTGGGACCCAATTGGTTTTGAAAAAAGAGTTTTAATTTGGCTTGGTTTAGGTATAATATTTTTATATATTATATTTGTGGAGGCCCAATCAATTGGGATACAATTAGGGTTTGATTACAAAACCCTAGATTTATTATATTATATTTTTATTGGAGGCATTGTTGTTGGTTCTATACACACACAAGAAAAAAGTGGGCCGCTTTGCTCTAGCTTGATATGATGCCATTGGTGAAGATTTGTTCAAGTTTTGTTTCTTTGTGTGGGGCTGATTTGGTTCGTTATTTTGGGTCTTCTTCAACTCGATTAGAAGATTTTGGTTCATCTATTTGGTGAGGTCTTTCCTCTTGTTTATTTGTGATTATTTGGAATTCACCTAAGGGTGGTTTTGTGAGACCATTAGTGTCTCGTTTGTGTCGTTGGAACTTATTTGGTTGATAGTGGAATCGGTTCGATCGAGTGGGCGTACCTCACATTGAGGAACCACGTAAAAATTCTTGTGTTGCCTTTGATTTAATTTTTTCGCATTAGTTTTTATTCCCATTGATTGATTTACTTGTGGGGAATCACATCAATTTTCCCTAACTGGCAGTATCGAGCTTACGGTTTATTTGGATTTATTTATTTGTGTAAATCAATGGAGGAATGTGGGTCGTATGTCTAGCTTCAATGGAAGCAATTGGGTAACGGAAAACTAAAATGGAGGACCTATTATTTTGTAAAGACTTGTATGGACCCATTGAGGGTGATAGTGGCAAACTGCTAATATGAAAGATGATGAGTGGAAGAAGCAATCGGCGGTTGGTGTTATCCGTCAATGGATTGATGGCGGTATGTTTCATCATGTTACTCTTGAAACTTGACACATGATTTATGGAAAAAATTAGAGAGTCTTTATGATAGAAAATCAGCCACAAATAAAGCCTTTACATTTAGTAAGTTGGTTAATTTAAAATATAAAGAGGCGACCCTATTAGGAACATTTGAATGAAATAAAAGTATTGTTAACCAACTTGCTTCTATGAAAATTATTTTTGATGATGAGTTGCGAGGCTTTGATGCTACTTAGTTCTTTGCGAAAGTTGGGAGACTTTGGTTGTAACGATTAGTAATTCGGCACTTTCGATGGAGTTGTCACAATGGGCCAAGTCACTAGTAGCTTGTTGAATGAAGAAACTAGAAGAAAATCAGCGGTTCCTCTCATTGGAAGCATTTGTTGTGAGAGGCGAAGCAAAACAAGGGGAGGTAAGACTCCTCATGGTCATGATCAAAAGCGTGACAAGTCAAGAGATGGTTCTCTTTCAAAGAAAGGCGTTGAGTGTTATTATTGCCATGAGAAAGGGCACATGAGGCGGGAATACAAAGCTCAAGAACAAGGAGAAAAGGCGTGACAAAAGTGTGGATAAGAAGCAAGAAGACACAATGGCGATTACTACTGATGATCTCATAGTCGTTTGTGAAGATGATTGTATCAATTTTATGGGCCAAGAGAGCAGTTGGGTGATTGATTCTGGTGCTTCTTTTCATGTGACTTCTCGAGTTGATTTCTTCACTACCTACACCGAAGGAGATTATGGTTCTGTTCGAATGGGTAATGAAGGTTTGTCCAAGATTAACGGCATGGGTGATGTTTGCTTGGAAACAAATTTGGGCTGCAAATTGTTGCTTAAAGATGTGAGGCATGTTCCCGACATTCGCCTCAATTTGATCTCTACTGGGAAGCTAGATGATGAAGGCTTCAACAACAAATTTGGTGATGGAATATGGAAGCTCACAAAGGGTTCTTTGGTGGTGGCTAAGTGCAAGAAGACTCATACACTTTATTCAATGCAAGGAAAAATTTGTAAAGGTGTTGTCAATGCACTTGAAGATGATACTTCTATCGAATTGTGGCACAAGCGGCTTGGCCACATGAGTGAAAAGGGGCTGCAAGTATTGTTCAAGAAAGAGTTTCTACCCGGTTTGAAAGGTACACATCTTAAAACTTGTGTTCATTGTTTGGTGGGTAAACAACATGGAGTTTCTTTTCATAAAAATGTTGTTTCTAGAAAAGAAAATGTGTTGGAGTTGATTCATTCGGATGTTTGTGGTCCTTTAAAAGTTAGAACACATGGTGGTGCACTTTACTTTGTTACTTTCATTGATGATTATTCAAGGAAAGTATGGGCTTATCTACTAAAAACTAAAGATCAAGTTCTAGAAGTATTTAAGCATTTTCAGGCCATGGTTGAAAGAGAAAGCAGACGAAATTGAAGTGCATCGAGCAGACAATGGTGGTGAATACATTGGGCCATTTGATGAGTATTATGCAGACCAAGGTATTGGCACCAAAAACGATTAAGAAGACTCCTCAACAAAATGGCGATGCCGAGAGGATGAACCGCACCAATGTGGAAAGAACAAGGTGTTTGCTTTCACAAGCTAAATTGCCAAAATCCTTTTGGGGTGAGGCAATGAGTCGTGATTGACTTGATCAATTTATCTCCTTGCTATCCTTTGAATGGTGATGTTCTGAAAGAGTTTGGGTAGCAAAGATGTGTCTTATGAGCACTTAAGAGTGTTTGGTTGCGAGCTTTTGTTCACATTCAAAGGATGAGAGGTCCAAGCTTGATAGTAAGTCAAGACAATGTATTTTTTCTTGGCTATAGGCGTGATGAATTCGGGTATAGATTATGGGATCGATTCGACAAGAAAGTCATTCGAAGCCGTGATGTTGTGTTTCTTGAAGACCAAACAATTGAAGACTTTGGTAAAGGTGATCAACCGGAGCCAAAAACTAGTGATCTCATTGACATGGATCCATCTCCTTCATCTTCAGTTGATGATGAAAATGGGGGAGATGTGCAGCCACCTATTGAAGATGTGGAGGATAATGCTAATCCTAATGAAGTTGAGCCAGAAATTGAGGAAGAGCATCCAACTCAAGAACCGCCACCACAACTTGAGTTAAGAAAATCTACAAGGGACCGACAACCTTCAAGAAAGTATCCTCCCAATGAATTTGTGTTGATTTCTGATCAAGGGGAGCCCGAGAGTTACCAAGAAGCAATTGAGCATGCAAAGAAAGATGATTGGAAAAAGGCCATGGAAGAGGAGATGAATTCCTTGCTTGAAAATCACACCTATGACTTAGTGAAGTTGCCTAAAGGGAGAAAATTTCTGAAAAATAAGTGGGTTTTCAAATTGAAGAATGATAGGAAGAATCTGAGGTACAAAGCGCGTCTTGTTGTGAAAGGCTTTGGGCAAAAGAAAGGTATTGACTTTGACGAGATTTTCTCACCGGTTGTAAAGATGTCTTCTATCCGGGTTGTACTTGGCATGGCTGCAAGTATGAATCTTGAAGTTGAACAACTTGATGTGAAGACCGCATTTCTTCATAGTGATCTTGAAGAAGAAATTTACATGGAGCAACCGGAAGGTTTTGTAGAGAAAGGGAAAGAGAAATTTGTTTGCAAATTGAAGAAAAGTTTGTATGGCCTCATGCAAGCTCCGCGACAATGGTACAAAAAATTTGACTCTTTCATGATGAATAATGGCTTTTCTAAAACCACTTCGGACCATTGTGTGTTTGTGAAAAATTTCCCGGATGGCAAATTTATTATTCTTTTGCTTTATGTTGATGACATGTTAATTGTGGGTCAAGATTTTACCATGATTAACAGGTTAAAATTGGAGTTGAGTAAATCTTTTGCTATGAAAGATTTGGGACCGGCAAAGCAAATACTTGGTATGAAAATTGTTCGTGATCACAAAGAGGGACTGATTTGGTTGTCTCAAAAAGCTACATTGAGAAAGTTCTTGAGAGGTTCAACATGAATAAAAGCAAAGCCCGTTGGTTGTCCATTCGGATCACTTCAAACTTAGTTGAATCAATGTCCTACAAGTGAGAAAGACAAAGAAGAGATGTTGAAAGTTCCTTATGCTTCAGCGGTTGGTTCTTTGATGTCGCCATGGTTTGTACAAGGCGGATATTGCTCACTTATTTGTTGGTGGGGTGAGTCGGTTTCTCCCTAATCCGGGTAAAGAACATTGGACAGCGGTAAAATGGATACTCAAGTATCTTGAGGACTTGAAGGTGTGTTTGTGTTTTGGAGATGGTGGCCGATGCTTGATGGGTTCCTGATTCGACATGGCGGTGATGTTGATTCTAGAAATCTATTTGAGGTATTTGATGACTTTTGCGAGGAAGGTGTGGCATGGCAATCTAAATTACAAAAATGTGTTGCTCTCTCAACTACGGCTGAATTTATTGCTATTACAGAAGCTTGCAAAGAAGAGTTATGGTTGAAGAAATTTTTGCAAGAGTTGGGTTTGAAGCAAGAAAAGTATGTGCTTTATTGTGATAGTCAAAGTGCTATTCACTTGAGTAAAAATTCTACCTTTCATTCGAGATCGAAACATATTGATGTGAGATTCCATTGGATTCATGATGTGTTAGATTCGAAATTGTTGCAACTCGAAAAGGTTCACACAGATGATAATATTTCAGATATGCTGACTAAGACTTTGTCGAGGGACAAACATTTAAAGTGTCGAACTTTGGCGGGTATGGTTGATGTCTCCACCTAAGTCGGTAGGGGGAGAATTGTTGGGTATACCTCCTTATTGGAGTGTGGAACCCAATTGGTTTTGAAAAAAGAGTTTTAATTTGGCTTGGTTTAGGTATAATATTTTTATATATTATATTTGTGGAGGCCCAATCCAATTGGGATACAATTAGGGTTTGATTACAAAACCCTAGATGTATTATATTATATTTTTATTAGAGGCATTGTTGTTGGTTCTATACACACACAAGAAAAAAGTGGACGGCGGCTGCTCTAGCTTCGGTAACAGTGCCATTGGTGAAGATTTGTTCAAGTTTTTGTTTCTTTGTGTGGGAGCTGATTTGGTTCGTTATTTTGGGTCTTCTTCAACTCTGATTCTGAAGATTTTGGTTCATCTATTTGGTGAGGTCTTTCCTCTTGTTTATTTGTGATTATTTGGAATTCACCTAAAGGTGGTTTTGTGAGACCATTAGTGTCTCGTTTGTAATCGTTTGGAACTTATTTGGTTGATAGTGGAATCGGATTTCGATCCCGTGGACGTACCTCACATTGAGGGAACCACGTAAAAATTCTTGTATTGCCTTTGATTTAATTTTTCCGTATTAGTTTTTATTCCCATTGATTGATTTACTTGTGGGGAATCACATCAATTTTCCCTAACAGGTATATAGGAGGTTGATTGCTGGTTGTTTATTGAACGAAAAATAATATGATTTATCAAGAGAGAAGTGATGGAATATGGCAATGATTCAATCAATAATCTAATCTAATATATTATGATAACAATAACTAAAGACTTGCAGTCTTATTTTTATGGCTTTTATGATTAAGGTCTTAACTCAGAAGTGGTTGGGTTGAGCATCATTTCGAAAACAAAATTATATTTTGCGATGCTCTAAACGTGTAGTATATTGCTTCTTCTTCTTCTTCTTCATTTTTTATTTTTTATTTTTTTATTTTTTTATGTGCTGTGCCCTGATTCTAAGGGATTATGAAGTTGCAAAAGAATTAATTAAATCATTTTTGTCTCTTCTGGGGGAGGAAGGAGGTAGATAATTTTTACTAGGGTCTGTTTGGTTGTGTTTTTGTTTTCTGTTTTCTATTTTCATTTTCCAGAAAAATGCAGAGAACTTATGTAACAAATTGTTTCCGAAAACAGTTTTCGGAGAAATGTTATGAAACAACCCACTCTTTAGGAAACACACAAAAAAGTAGTTTTGAATTTTCCAAAACAGTTTTTGCACAAAAACAATGAGAAGTTTTCTGTTTTCTGTTTTCTATTTTCTTTTTTCAGAAAACACAGAATTTATTTAACAGTTGCTTCTGAAAACAGTTTTCGAAAAAATGTTATGAAAACAACCCACTCTTTATGAAACACAAAAAAAATGTTTCCAAATTTCCAAAACAGTTTCTGCACAAAAATGAAAAAAGATGAATGTTTTTGAAATTTCTTGAAAACAAGGAAAAAGAAAATCAAAATCAAAAAGGAAGAGGAAAAAAAAAATTACCAAACAGGCCCTATGCAACTGAAACTCCCTCCATTCCTTCGTCCTCTCTCACCTTTCTGACTTCTCACAATGTCATAGATTACATTATCTCCAGTAAAACATTCTGCAGTACCTTGTTCAAAAGAAATAAGAATGATGCATTAACTTACCTCATCAATCTTTTTAGTTTGAACTTTAATTCCAAAGACAACCTACAAATCTATATAGACATCTATTCTTTTGTCTCTTCTCTTCTCCAACACCTTGAAGTATGCAGGTTTTTGCAAAACTATGATTGCTAATGGAGAAAGAATTTGTTGAACAAAGAAGTCAACCATCTCTGTCATTGTAACTAGAGTTAGTTAAATACTGGCGCAATTTTGTTCTTTTTATCTCCCCTAGAAATAAAGGAAGAAGCTTAAATATTATCCGTTTGGTAATACTTACGTTTTCAGTTTTCCGTTTATATTTATAAAAATTTAAAAAACTTAAATAAAAACTTGTTTGGTAAATTTTTGATTTATAAATCAATGGTCTCAGTTTATAAATTAAAAAATATTTTGTGTCCCTAAAAATAGTGCACCGAATACCCCTAATTTCCTTTTTTGAAAACTGTTTTTTTTTTCTTTTTTCTGTTTTATTTTATTTTATTTTTTTTTTTACTTGAAATGGGAATTGTGGGGATTCGGGGCCCCCACAATTCGAGCTCCCAACTGCTGTTCTTATAAATTTGGCCAAAAAATATAAACTCAAAAAATGTGTTTCCGTTTTGAGTTTTGAGTTTTTTTTTTTACCACCCAACACTAATCACCACCCGCCACCATTTTCCACCACCGTCTTCCACCACCACCACTCACCACCCACCTGCCACCCACTAGCCACACACTCACCACTACCACTCACCACCACTACCACCACCACCACCACCACCCACCACCCACCACTACCATCCACCTTGCCACCACCACTCACCACCCACCATCCACCACTACCACCACCACCACCACCACCCACCTGCCACCACCACCCATCACCCACTACTACCACCACCACCACCACCCACTCGCTACCACCCACTACCCCATCCACCACCACCACCACCACCATCCGCCATCCGCACCCACCGCCACCACTACCCATCACACACACCACCACCCACTCGCTACCACTGTGCCATCACCACCCATCCACCCACCATCACCACCCACCACCACCACCACCCGCCATCCGCCACCACCCACCACCACCCATCACCACCACTACTACCCACCACCACCCACTCACCCACCACCACCACCACCTTGCCCATCACCTCAGTCACCACTTTCCACCACCGTCTTGCCACCACTTGCCATTTCTCACTCTTTTTTATATTTTTAAATTTTTGTAAACATTTTGTCAATTACCAAACGCGTTTGTTATTTATGTTTTTCTAAAAATAAACAAAAATCAGTTTATGAAATCTTTGTAAATATAAACTAAAAACGTAAACGTTACCAAACAGACCTAGCAACTGAACTCCCTCTGTACCCCTCTCTCTCTCTCTCTCTCTCTCTGACTTTTACCAAACACGATCATATATAATGGCGGTGTTTGGGAACTTAATTTTTGGGTTTTTTTTAATTTTTTTCACTAAAAGACAAATTAGTTACAAAATTAAAAAAAATAAATCCAAATAAAATATCACATCAAACCCCATAATCATTTCACTTTTTCTCTCACAAATATCACATCCAACCACAAAAAAACTCAATTATCTTTTCAAACGCAAAAAAAAAATTTATCTAATAACATCCTACAACTAAAAAAACCTACAAAAAAACTCACTTACCAAACACCCACAATTACTGCTTTTCTCCTCCTCCCTATTGTTTTCCTTGGGCCTATATGATTGGACTAGCTTCGTTTGGAGGAAGAAGCGTAGAATATCCTTAGTTATGCTCTAACAACTGAGGAATATATTATTCTTATTAGGGATGCCTGTAGAATTATCAAAGACTGCGTACTTAATCACTCCTCTCTGCAACACGCATTAACCCAAAAAATAAATAAAAATTTATTAATAAAGGCAATAGAACATATAAGACAGTACAAATCATGGTGCAATTAACCCAAAATACTGCTAAATTATTTATGTACTAAAAAGTTTGAACTCTGATGGATTAAGCATCGGTTTAACTAGAAAGTCAACTACCTTGTCATTGTAACTTGTGTTGGTGGAATACCATTTTTTTTTCTTGGGGCCTGGGCATGAGCCAACTTATATAAGTAATTCTCTCTCTCTCTCTCTCTCTCTCTCAGAAGGACTTATTGTAATACATGGATCATATTATCTACAGTAGAATACCTTCAACTTCGTTGTTCAGAGAAGTAAGCATGATGCATTGCCTTATCTCATCAATCTTTGTAAAACATACAAACAAGCATGATGTGGCCTTACATTTATCAAAAAAAAGCATGATGTGGCCTTACCTCATCAATCTTTAGTCTAAAGCCAAGGTGAAGACTGCACATATATACACATGTATATTTATGCATCTTCCCTTCTGTATCTTGTCCTATCATTTCCTACTTGAGTCTTTCCTGGTTTATCCAGTATGGCTCAATCGGTTGGTGATGATGAGATAGAATCACTGAGAATTGAACTCGCAGAGATAGGAAGAAGTTTGAGGTCATCGTTTCAGCGCCATACCTCTAGTTTCAGAAGCATTTCAGCTTTGAGTTCTGTAAAGGATGACGTTGATGATGAATACGCCTTACAGTGGGCTGCAATTGAGAGACTGCCTACATTTGAGAGGTTGAGATCATCTTTGTTTGATGAAAATGATGGAAGCAAAGTTGATGCGCAAGGAAAACGGATAGTCGATGTTACTAAGCGATGCTCTAGAACGAAATATGTTTATTCACAAGCTCATCAAACACATTGAGAATGACAATCTTCGCTTGTTGCATAAACAGAGAAAAAGAATAGACAAGTAAGTTTTATTTGTTTGTTTTTTCCTTTGTGTTCCAAAATATATGGCTATACATATCTATATAGGCATGCACAGAGGTTAGGGCTTTTCCCAAGCCTTTTTATATTTTAAACTAGGCCTAGTTTGGACGGATTTCCCAAACTAGACTAAAGCGCTATTACAAATCGCGCTTTTACTATTTGGAGTCCAAAATTTGATGAATAGTAAAAACGCTATTTAAAAGCGCGCTTTTGATTAAGCTATTTGTTCCAAATCCGTTTTAATATAAAAAATTTACGAAAAGCGTTATTTGAAATAGCGCTTTTACTGTGCATATGACGCAATCGCGGTTCCAGACCACGCTTTTACTGTGTGTATGTGTCTTCTTAAGAAAATGTTTATAATATATTAAAATGTAACCAACATAAAATATAAGGGTTTTGTAGCACAAACGGTAGTGCACTTGTTTTGCCACCACAGTGGCGCGGGTTCCATCATGATGGTTGCACGTTTCAATTAAATTCAACTTCTTTTTTTTTTTTTCCCTTAGACTCACTCTCTACTTTATATATTTATTATGTAATTTTGTTATAAAAAAAAAGTAAAATGTTTGTTTGGTTAACTAAAAATCAACTCTATAAAATACAATTTTTTTCAAAATGTCAATATAATTGTTTAAAAAGTATTCAGAGTATTTGGTTTGAATTTTTTGGATTTAGCTATTTGAAAAATTGAGTTTTTTTATTTTCGTATTTTTTTGTGTTTAGTGAATATTTTTAAAATTTTAAACATTTTTTTTTTTTACTTTTTTAGATGCACCTTAGTTAGATAAATCTAAAAAGTAAAAAAATTGTGAAAAAATATTTTAAAAAATTAATAAATACATAAAAAAAAATGTACTGAAAAATTATTTTTGTATTTTTAGTATCTTTTCAGCAAATTAACATTTTTTTCAGCAAAATGTACTCAAAAAAATACCTGATGAAAGTACTCAAAAATATTTTTGACAAAATATGCGCTTTTAAAATGTACTAAAATATTTTTAAAATGTACATTTTTTTTATTTTTTCATAAATATATAAAGTATAGAGTGAGTGAAAAAATACAAAAAATATACTGAAAAAATTAATAAAAAATATTAATTTTTTCAGCAAAATGTACTCAAAAAATGTATTAATATTTAAATTAATATTTTGTATTAATTTTTTCAGTATATTTTTTGTATTTTTTCACTCACTCTATACTTTATATATTTGTGAAAAAATAAAAAAATGTACGCTTTTAAAATATTTTACGTACATTTTTTGAGTATATTTTGCTGAAAAAATTAATATTTTGTATTAATTTTTTCAGTATATTTTTTGTATTTTTGTATTTTTTCACTCACTCTATACTTTATATATTTATGAAAAAATAAAAAAAATGTATGCTTTTAAAATATTTTAGTACATTTTAAAAACGTACATTTTGCTGAAAAACTATTTTTGATGTCTTTATGCATATTTTTTGAGTACATTTTGCTAAAAAATGATAATTTACTAAAAATACAAAAATATTTTACATTTTTGTATTTTTATGTATTTATTAATTTTTTAAATATTTTTCACAATTTTTTACTTTTTAGATATATCTAACTAAGGTGCATCTAAAAAGTAAAAAAATATTTAAAATTTTAAAAATATTCACTAAAAACAAAAAAAAAATAAAAAACTCAATTTTCAAATAGCTGAATCCAAAAAATTTAAACTAAATACACCGAATACTTTTTAAACAATCATGTTGACATTTTAAAAAAACAACAGCGCTTCCGACCCCCAGTGGGGGTCCGACCCCCAGTGAGCTGTCCAGCTCTCATTCGCTGAAAACATTAAAAAAAAAAAAAACTGTTTTTTTCGCCCAATCACAGAGCGCCACCTCACTGGGGGTCGACCCCCAGTGGGTGTATGAGGCATTTCTGTTAAAAAAAATTGTATTTTATAGAGTTGATTTTTTAGTTAACTAAACAAATATTTTACTTTTTTTTTTTATAAAAAAATTACATAATAAATATATAAAGTATAGAGTGAGTGGAAGGAAAAAAAAAAGCAGAGTTGAACTTAATTGAAATGTGCAACTCATGATTGAACCAGCGCCCTGTGGTGGCAAAACAAGTGCACTACCATTTGTGCTACAAAACACTTATGTTTTATATTGATTACATTTTAATATATTATAAATATTTTCTTAAGAAAATTACACACAATTGAAAGCGTGTGGTTTGGATCCGCGATTTTGTCATATGCACAGTTAAAGCGGTATTTCAAATAGGGTGTTTTTCAGAAAATTTTTTTATATTACAAGCGTGATTTGGAACAGCGCTTTCTTAAACAAAAGCGAGTTTTTAAGTAGTGTTTTCACTATTCATCAAATTTTGGACTCCAAATAGTAAAAGCGCGATTTGTAATAGCGCTTTAGCCTACTTTGGGAATTCCGTCAAACTAGGCCTAGTTTGGGAAATAAGATGTAAAGAGGCTTAATATGGGAAAAGCCTCCAGAGGTTACTCCTTTATTTCCAAACTTAAATTCATAATCACAGGAATCAAGTTGTGAAACAGAAATTAGGTTTCTAGTAAAAATAGGAACATAAACTGTGTTTACTAAATCTAAAATGAAAACAAAGTCTAAAATTAGACGGAGGATGCCAATAGCCTCATTGTCCACTTTTATTCCATTCCTGACCATAATGGTCCGTTCTCCTTTATTTAGTTTCCAACTTATAAGGTATCCCTGCATGGAATTTTGTTATGTGAATACTTGCACTAGTGTCAATCCACCAAGAATTTGGTGGAACCAAAAAGGATTAAGACACAAAACATTGGGTGTTATATTTCTTGTCCAACCAACCTTTAAAACTTAGACAGTCTTTTTTTATGTTTTTTTTTTATTAGCAAAAATAAAAACCTTTTATTGAAAATAAACCAAACAAGAATGAAGTTTACATCAAAAAAGGGTGGAAAAGCAGAAACGCATCATAAGATACTACCCAATCCCAACTAGGTTGGCACTGAGAAGATAGTCCAATCATCTGCGAGCTTAACCACAAAAGGTTGGAGAGAGACTAACCCAAGCAAGAAAAACAACAAAAGCTAAACCCACAACAGTCAGGACCCAGCAGAATCAGCATCAGCAGACTTAGCTACATCAAAAGCATAGCAACAACCCCAATAGAGGCAAGACACAGCAGCAGTGCTCACAGATGCAAAAACTCAGATGCATAGCCCAGAAGAATCACAAAATGCACAACTGCACACCCATTCCAGCAAACACATCAAACCATCCACTTGGTACATAATCTGATCTAAGCATCAAACCAGCATCAACCAACTAAATTTGCAAAACTTAGCATACCAATACATCTCCCAGCCTAGTAACCAATACAAACACATCAACAGCAGAACACTAGCAGGGCATAGCAAACACCATATCAAGCATAACAAAATATACCAATATATTAGACTACTAGACCTTCACAGAGCACACTCATAACAACAACCATGCTCAGTCCACCCTCAACCATCAACACATCTTCCACTGAGCACTACTCCCATCTGTATAGCTTAGTTCCCATTCTTTCGACAGAAATGGCATCGAATCTTATTTTCTTCATTAACCTTGTGAGTTTCATCATTTTGCATTCTTCTTCTTCTTACTTTTGCCTTTCTTGAAAATCTTTTTGGTTGGACCCAAGGTGGTAAGGTGAGCGGGCTTTTCAGGTTTAAGCCTCTCTTCTTCTTGAACACACATGGCAATTAATTTGCTCATCTTTCACTTATCTTTCTGCGTATTATAATTGATCTTGAAATGACCAAATTGCGTAAGAAGAGAAGTCATAATGAAATAAACAAGAAAACCTTCAGAAATTTCTATGTCTATTCCCTTTAATTAAGAGGCCATGTCATTTATCTTTAAGATATGTTCACGAACACCATTCAAACCATCATATTTCATTATCATCATTTTAATCATGAGAGTACTAGTAAGGGATTTGGAAGTTCCAATGAATTATTTTTCAATAGATTTCATATATCCCACTGCACTTTCAGAAACAGGGATTGCTCATTGAATTGTAGGCATAATTGAGTCTTTCATAATTATTAAACTTAAGCGATTAGAGCGTTCCCATTTTTCATATAAAGCCATTTGTTCCTTAGAATTTGTATCATTAGGCTTTATAAGTGTTGGCTCTCTTAATGCATAGTCTAAATCCATAATTCCCAAAACAATTCTAATTTGTTCATTCCATTTCTTAAAATTAGTTCCACTCAAAGTTTCAATACCAGATAAGTAATTATTAATTGTAGTAGGATTCAATGCTGTAAACACATAATATCCATTATATAACTTAATATAATCAAGAAAACTACTTTTCACATGTCATGAATAAAAATAACACCACAAGTTAAATATATCTAACTAGAAAACATAATTAATTAGATATAAAATCAAATTATTCTTCCATTGGGCCGAATAACAATATAATTTAGCAATTTCATAAAAATAAATGAGATGACTAATAAAAATAAACAACATAAAATAAAATAAAATAATCATTAACACCGTAACAAGTTTATCACTGTTGGGCAGAAAAACTCAATGTCTTATATTATTATATTAACTAAAGCACATGAAAAGTTTATTACTGTTGGGTAGAAAAGCTCATTGTCATATTTATTTTACTAATCATCTCAGTTATTCAAAACAAACATAGTGTTGAACCTCCGTTAGGCTGATTAGCAATGTATCAACTCATAAGGTGTGTAACAAAACACTATAAACCTTCGTTGAGCTGATTAACAATGTATCAACTCATAAAATGTGTAACAAAATATTATAAGTGCATAAGCCATTATCTTAATTATCACTTCTTCAATAATATATAATTTTTTATTTTAATATCAATAGAATAAAAGATTAACAAAAAAAAAAAAAAATTTGATTCTTGTGGGGTTGGTGTAAAAAAAATTGATGCACTAGTTAACCTTTAAATTGATTCTTGTAGGGTTGGTGTAAAATTGCCGACAGTGGAAGTGAGATATAACAATTTGCGAGTGGAAGCAGAGTGTGAGGTGGTTCATGGCAAGCCCCTTCCAACTCTATAGAATTCTTTCAAAAGCATTCTTTTTGTAAGTATCTAATTTTCTTGAAGTAACATTATAGCTTATTGTTGGTATGCATTTGGGTAGGTTTTGTCCACCTGCGGATATTGTCTGGGTTAAGGTTTTCATGGATATGAGTTGATTCTAGATCAATACAACCGTGCTCTACCTGCCATCTAAATTTCAACCAATTCATTTTAATTAATTATTTCTAATGGGTAAGATTTATTTTTAATAAAAAAGGCAAATAGCCAAAGATTTTATTTTCTCTATAAAAAAATTCAAAAAGCCAACAAATTATACAAAAAAAAAAGTCAGTTTCTATTTTCTCTCTACAGTTAACGCATTTTTCGTAAAAATTAATTTAAAAAATATCCCAAACATACTAGATTTTTTTATCTTATATTTTAGTCAAAAAGTCAAAAATTACTAAAATACCATATTCCCAAACAAGGCCTTAATCTGGATAATTTTCTTTTTAAATTTTTTTTTTTTTAATTTTTATCCAATGTTATCCAACTCGTTGCATATGTTTCTGAATCTGCATTCACATTTATGTTTCCATTTAAGAGAAGAAGGACCAGCCCTTAAGCTGAATATTTGGTGGTTCTTGTGTTTGTATTGTATAAGTCAAACATTTATGAGTGTATAACTCAGTAAAAATAAAAAATGATCCATGTATTGTTTGACTTGCTATTTAGTTGCAAAAACAAATGGTCAGGGAATCCATGTTTTGGGTTTATCATTTCCAAAAGCAGCCTTTAATAAATTAGAACCGCTGTTATCCATGCAAGTGCCTAAATTGATTAATTGGTGAAATTTGCTAAACAGGATTTGGTCAAGCTTCCTGGTATGAAGTCACAAGAGGCCAGGATTACCATCGTTGATGACGTCAGTGGAATCATTAAGCCTGGAAGGTGTGTTTGAAGCTTAGGGGATCTAATTTGTTCTCTTTTTTTTTTGGGTCTCTCCTTATAGCCATATGTACCTTCCTTTTTTTCCCCCTATTTTTTGTTAGTATCCGGCCTCGTTTGGGAAAATGTTATTTTAGTAACTTTTTGACCTTTTACGAAAAGATGTGCAGAAAAGTAGAAAAGTAATGTGGTTGCTTGAGGCAAATTGTTCTACTCCAGTGCAATGGTTGACTATTGATATTCATTGCATATGGTCACACCCTCACAGACAGCTTTCCTTATCTTGTTATCAGTATTCAAATTGTTGATAACACAGACAACTTTACATAAAACATGACTTGCCTTATGACAAGTATTATTATCCCTTTGAAATCAATAGGTATATATATTGATAACAGACTCAAGAAATTTAGAGCTTGCGTGGTAATTGAATCAATTTGACTCTTTAAATTTGTTGAGTTAAACAACTCAAACTATATATGCATTTTCAGTGTTGCTATGGTGGTTTGTATTTTCACTTTGGAAGTTCCACTGCACTGGTCCATCCTTTCATTTGTAACTGAAATTGAATACCGTTGAATAATAGCAGTTAGTATTTGGAGTTTGAGCTGTTTAATATTTGGTTTAATATAATAAAATTTGACAAGCATGACAAGTTTTAAGGTTGAATTACCTCCATTGACATTGACAATGAGTTTAACTTGGATAAACAATTTTATTGTGGATTCATCTCAGTGTTTTACGTGCTTAGTGAACATCTGTTATCCATGTCTTTGAGTATCTGTTTCCTATGTTATGCTGTTTACGGAAAGATGTCTTTCTAAAGTTTCAAAATCATGAAAAGAAATCCCATTTCATCATTTTTTTTTTCCTTGGAAAATTTGCATATTTTAATATTCTACTCAAGTAGGCTTATTTTTGCTGCAGGATGACTTTGCTGCTTGGTCCTCCAGGATGTGGAAAGACTACCTTATTGAAAGCACTTTCTGGAAATCTAAACAAATCTCTCAAGGTCTCTAGCTTTTTTAAATGATTAATATTCTTAATAACAGAAATGTTGGTAGATACTTGATCAACATTAGAATGAACAATAATGATCTTAAGTATAATTAGAACCTGCTTGGACTTTACAAACTAAAGTGTTTTGGGTTTTAATTGGTAATATTGTTCTCTAAAGAAAGGGTTGGTTTCAGCCGATTCTTATGTTTTTCATATTGAAAATGATATACGAGTTCATTTGCTAGACCCAGTAATGTGTAAGTGAGATGATTGGTTGATAATTAGAGAAGATAGGAAAGAGAGAGTTGACTCACATATTCCAATTGGTTGCCACATCATTGGGTTTGAAAAGTGGGTCTAATTTTGGGGCTAGAATAGCAATGCCCTTTTCATATACTCCCAAGCACTGTTGTTTAATATTGAAAGTTGGCTCAACACATAAATATATAGAAACAAATAGAAACTGTATAGCCTTATTCAACTTTGTTACAAGTTAATAATATTTTCTTCCAAGAAAATTATATTCTGCTGGTCTTTTGCCTAGCAGATATATGCTTCTAAGCAGCACCCAGTTTATTGAAGTGATCCAGCTATCATTTAGTCTTGGTTACAAGCTGGGAGAAGCTGACTTGGAGTTGATAAACAATGCAAAAAATTGGGCTCCTGAACTTCTTGTGCAAAAAGTGGATGATGAATTGCATTCCAAATATACTTGATTACCACAAAAACCCACAATTTACTCTGCTACCCATAAGAAATAGGATATAACTACTGTTCGATTGATTACTTAGTTTATTGCATCTGGTGTGTTTAGGTTAACATTATACACAATCATTGAACTCTTTTTTGGTTGCCTTCAAGAGCTAGTTTCATACATATTTCCTACATTTTAACATCGTTCCGTATGTTCATCCTTTTTACGCAGAGTTGCGGAGAAGTTTCTTATAATGGGTACAAATTGGAAGAGTTTATTCCCGAAAACTTACTATATAAGTCAAAATGACCTACACATCCTGAAATAGTGTGAGAAACACTTGATTTTTTATTTCATTTGTCGAGGCGTGGAAGCCGGCGGTATGGGTGCCTCGAACAAGCAACAAGGATCATATTATTTGTAGATTCCTTTCCTTATCAACTAATTGTACTAATGGTAATTGAAGTAAATTGTTTCTTGCTCGCCAGATATTATGATTGAGGTCAGCGAAAGGGAGAAACAAGCAGGAATTGTTCCAGACCCAGACATAGATACTTACATGAAGGTAATTTTGGTTTCTCTGGTCTTCTTTTTTTCCCATGTTTCAGGGGTTTCCACTATGTTTCTTGAGGAATGGAATCTCCGGAATCTGGAATGTTTACCCCCATGAGAAACCAGAGTCCATGCATCTATACGGGCTTTTGTCAGTTTTGTAGGAATACATGCATATTATTTTTTCTGTGTACATATGAAATGGTGATGGTCTGAGTGTGTGTGTGTGTGTGTGTGTCTCTCTCTCTCTCTCATTTATCTTTATTTTTCATTTTTAATTATTAGAGGTTTGAAACAACTTTCTCTCAGGCTTCCTAATTACATTTTCCAACTTTAGTGATAAAGAGAAAAAAATGGTTCATAGAAACTTGCAAGCTTAATCTTTTGCATAAGAATTGTGTATTGATAATAATTCTATCAAAACCAACAGAAGTGCAACAATGGAGTCAGCATAAATTTATAATATTAGGAGCTTATTGTGAATTAGTAAGAAAATCAGATTACGAGCTCAATAGTAGTTGTGTGAATAGCGATGCTATGAGATATCTGCCTTATCTTGTGCTCAATTACATGGTCTAGTTGATGGCAACTCATTTAATTGATGTAGGTAAAAAATTTATTCGTGCTTCAAAAACAAAATTCTAATCTCTAATTTGGAGGAATCTTTCCACAAAACATAGACGCTTGGCCCAAAGTATTGTTGGGGAATTTTCAAAATGGGTTTTCGAAATTTATTGTTTAGTTTTTAGGTGTTTTCAAAACCTTTCTTGTTTTTTTCGCAAAGCTTGCAATAAGCTTGGGGATTTTGTCCTACATCGGAAAGAGAGGAAAACATGGAGCACTTAATAAAGTGTTATATGGAATATTTCTTTAAATGTGGAATTGTGGGATGGATGCTAGTGTACATGCACTCACACCGCAAGCACCATCCGCACATGTGGCGTGGCGTGGGCAATGGGCTGCGTGGCGTTTGATGGCGCACTTTGCACAGACACATTGACACAAGGCGCCATAAGGGCGCTTTCCTATTTGCATCGGACATGTTAAAACGATAACGTAGATCCAACGTGGCATGGGTGACGTGGAATACAGTTAGCTCTATATGGCAATGATGTGGCATTCGTTGGCGATTTGATCATAGCCGTTGATTGGAGATGCGTGCGATCGTGTAGATGAGATGGCACCCGATCGTGATTAGGTATGATCAGTCAACGCATCTATTCGGTGTGAGAATAATCTACATCATAGATCGTTGATCCAATGGTCAGATCTGATCGGATGTGATCCAGGGACATGGCCATTCGATTAGATGCATCAAGGCCTATAAATAGGCTACGAAATTAGCCATTTCAATCCATCCAAAAACTCAGAAATCATTCCTGTAATTCTCTCTCTCCCTCTTGATTTAGAGTTTTCGATCAATAATTTTTTAAGCAAGTTTTTGTTTTTCTTATTGGAAACCAATTTTTCCAACTTTGATTACCGGTGTCTTGGTTTTCTTGATTATATCAAGAGCATTCTGTTCTACTGTCATCAGTGCAGACGCCGATAGACTTGATCTTTAGATCATGCTTCATTGTATCTTGGTACCGAATTTGGTGTAATCCCCTGTGCACCCTTTTGGTGGGTACAAATATTGTCTTGAGGAGAGCGACTAAATAGCATAACTTGAAGCACCAAATTTCTGTTTTATATAAACAAGATCATTGCCAAATTTTGAAGACCCGAAGACCACCAATTGAAGAATTCAAGACGAAAGACGAAATGTTCCAACAATCTAAAGACAATATTTGGATATGGCGATGTCTATTTAGAAAATAACTTAAGATTTCATGAAGCTTGACCGATTTAATGGAGCGAGACTATGGAGCAAGAAGATGATACTATGGAGCAAACCCGTACCAAAACCAAATGGGAGAATGACAACTACATTTACTGATGACACATTCTGAATGCGTTGTTAGAGACTCTGTTCGATGTGTATCAACATCTGGAAACGGCAAAGCAACTCTGGGACATATTACAGTCAAAGTACCTCACCTAGGATGCCACTAGTAAGAAATTTCTTATTAGTAATTTTATGCATTTTACTATGATTGATACAAAGCCCATTATGGAACAATTCCGCGAGATCCAACATATTCTGAGTCAGTTTCGACAAAAGAATATGAACATGGATGAATCTATTGTAGTTACTTCTATAATAGAAAGCGCCATCTTCTTGGAAGGATTTTAAGAAAGCATGAAACACAAAAAGAAGATCTAACTTTAGAGAATTGGCTCAACACCTTCAAGTTGAGGAAGAGTCAAGACTTCTTGAAAGTAAAGATAACCTATTAGCCCAGACTTCCAAGATTCACATGGTGGATGATGGTTAGAGGTTCAACCAAAAAAAGCGTAAGCGCGACCCCTATCCTAAGAAAGATGCTAAGAAGCCGAAAAGCGCTTGCTGGCACTGTGGCAAGCCAGGGCACTTTAAAAATAAATGTCGGTTATACAAGAAGAAACTAGAAGCATTAAATCCCAAGAACAAGTTCGTAGCTGTTGTATCTGAGGTGAACATGCTCGAAGATGCTAGTGGCTGGTGGATTAACTTAGGAGAAACAAGGCACGTCTACATCGACAAGAGTCGTTTCACTACTTATGAACAAGTAAGTGATGGAACAGTTCTCTACATGGGCAACTCTTTAACTACTGCTATCAAAACTAAGGGGACGGTGGATCTAAAGTTCACATCTGGAAAAGTCTTAAGTCTTAATGATGTTTATCATGTACCTGATGTCAGGAAAAACCTTATATCTGGAAGCCTGCTTAATAAGCATGGTTTCAAGTTAGTATTTGAGTCGGACAAATTTGTTCTTTCCAAGGGTTCGATTTTTATTAGGAAGGTCTACATGTATCAAGGAATGTTTGAACTTAATGTTATCAATAATACATCTATTTCTGCTTATATTGTTGATTCTCTTTCTTTATGCCATGCTCGTTTAGATCATGTTAATACTAGGAAGATGCATGATATGGTTAATTTGATTTAATTCCTAAGTATGACATTGATATGTTTGAAAAATGCAAATTTTGTGTGCAACCTAAAATTACTCGCACTCTATTTCTTAAAGTAGATAAAATCACATCTCTACTTGAACTTGTGCATAGTGATAACATGCATAGTACCCCCACTAGAGGTGGTAAGAAATATTTTGTAACATTCATTGATGATTTTTCTAAGTACTGTCATATCTATCTTTTGCATTCAAAATATGAGATTCTTGATAAATTCAAGATTTTTAAGACAGAAGTACAAAATCAGTGTAATGTCAAAATAAAGAGACTTAGGTTTGATAGATGTGGTGAATATCATTTTCCAGAATATTGTGAAAATGTTGGTATTATTCATGAGAAATTTGTACCCTACACACCACAACAAAATGGAGTAGCTGAAAGAAATAATAGGACATTAACAGAAATGGTTAATGCCATGCTTTCTTACTCCAGCTTAAGTTCTAGTTTTTGAGGTGAAGCCTTGTTCATTGCATGTCACATACTCAATAGAATTCCTTTTAAGGGAAGAAATGTTACTCCTTATGAACTTTGGAAAAACAAAAAACCTAATCTAAGTTACTTGAAAACGTGGGGTTGTAGAGCAATAGTCAAATTGCCTGAACCTAAAAAGAAGAAATTAGGTGAAAAAGGAATTGAATGCATATTCCTTGGCTATGCTATACATAGCAAAGCATATAGATTTCTAGTAGTAGAGCCCAATGGTTCAGTGGAAACAAATACCATCATTGAATCACGTGATGCAATATTTTATGAGAATCGTTTCACAGTCATTCCAAGGTTGATTCTAATCAAGGAAATGAATCAACTCCTTTGATGTCTATAAATTGAGCCTCTTGAGCTGTTGAGCTAAGGAGAAGTAAGAGGGCTAGGACCGAGAAGTCATTTGGCCCTAATTTCATTGTTTACCTTGTAGAAGGAACTAGGAAAACTTATTTTAAGCAAACAATGATTTCTTTGAATATGGATTCAAATCCATTAACCTTTGAGGAGGTTATGAAGTCTCAAGATGTTGCTTTCTAGAAAGAAGCAATAAACGATGAGATGGATTCTATCATGGGTAACAATACCTGGATATTTGCTAATTTGCCACCTGGATCCAAACCAATTGGTTGTAGATGAATTTTCAAAAGGAAAATAAAAATTGATGGCACAATTGACAAGTTCAAAGTAAGATTAGTTGCTAAGGGTTTACTTAAAATGAGAGTATCGATTATTTTGATACATATGCTTCGGTGGCCAGAATTGCCACCATTCGAGTGTTGATTGCCTTAGCCTCAATCTACAAGCTTGAAATCCATCAAATAGATGTTAAGACCGTTTTCCTAAATGGAGAGTTAGATGAGGAAATCTACATGCAACAATTGAAAGGATTTGTTGTACAGGGTCAAGAACACAAACTGTGTAAACTCATGAAGTCACTATATGGATTGAAACAAGCTTCAAAACAGTGGCATGAGAAATTTGATAAAGTAATATTGTCAAATGGTTTTAGGATACATGAATCTAATAAGTGTATGTACAATAAGTTTATTGGCAATAGAGGTGTAATCATATGCCTATATGTAGATGGCATGCTTATTTTTTGTACTGACAATGATGTCATTGAAAGAACTAAAAATTTCTTATCGTCTAGCTTTAGTATGAAAGACATGGGATTAGCTGATATAATTCTAGATATAAAGATCAAACGAAAGGACAATAATTTGATTCTTACCCAGTCGCACTACATTGAGAAAATTCTTAAGAAATTTAATCAATATAATTGTACACCCATGTCTACACCTTTTGATTCAAATTTAAAATTGTATCCTAATATTGGAAAAGCTGTTGATCAACTAGAATATTCAAGAGTGATAGGTAGCTTGATGTATGCCATGACTTGCACTAGACCTGATATTGCATTTGCGATTGGGAAAACTTAGTAGATACACTAGTAATCGATGAGTGTGCATTGGCATCTTTGTTAACCAAATTCTTAGGTACTTGAGGAAAACGATAGACTATGAAATAGTCTATAATGGCTATCCAGTACTTAGTTGCACGAAGCGGGAGCGGGAGCGGGGGAACGTGGCCACTTAGAGGAATCGTAAATTAGGAGCGTTTATATATAATTTTTATTAATTATATTTTTAAATAATATATATAAATATATTTTGAGATATAATTCTTTTCTCCAATTAATATTTGAAATATATTATAATTATCATAAATTGTTATAAATTGTATTTTATTTTGTATTGTTAGATTTTACTTCAAATTAAAATCTATTTATTTTATAGATATAAAAATTAAGATTAATTTAATATATATATATATATAATATAACCCATTACATTTATATTTATAAAAGAAAAATAAATAAATAGAGAAATTAACCCATTATATTTTTATTTATAAAGGTAAAATAAATATATTTATAATTCATCTTTTTAAAATATATTTATATATTTTTAATATTATATTTGTATTTTTATTTATAAAGATAAAATAAATATATTTAATATTATATTATAATCAAAAGAAATTAAAAAGAAAAAGCAACAAAAAGAGAGAGAACATACGGGAGAGAGAACAAATCGAAGAGAGAGAGAAAAGAAGAGATGCATCGTGGAGAGAGGAGATCGACAGAGGAGATCGATCAAGAGGCAGATCGAAGAATCGATTGGTAGCGAAGACGACGGCGTCAATCGAGAGACGAGATCGAGAGTGACGAGATCGATTGGCGCGAGATGGAAGCCGGCGACCAGAGGGAAGTGGGTGAACAGGTTCTCCTTGTTCTCTTCTCTTTCATTTTTTCTGTAGTTAGGGCTATTTCGCCTCTTCTGTATTTTGGAAGCGATTAGATTCGCGTTTCTCTCGAATCAAACTCGCAATTCTTCTACGAATCTGAGTCAGGAGCGCAGAATCGCGCTTTTGAGGAAGAATCGTGGGCAAGTTGAACGATTCCTGCTACTAAGATCCAGTAGTGCTGAAAGGATTCACTGATACTAGTTGGATAACTAACCATGAAGATCATTTGTCCACGAGTGGTTGGATTTTTATTCTTGGAGGATAAGCTATCTCTTGGAGTTCTAAGAAGCCAACATGCATAACAGACTCAACCATAGTGTTAGAGTTTGTAGCATTGGCTTCTTGTAGCAAAGAGGCAGAGTGGCTAAGGAATCTCTTGATAGAAATTAAGTTATGGCCAAAACCTATGCCACCAATATCTTTGTATTGTGATAGTGAAACAACTCTATCACGGGCCAATAGCCATGTCTATAATGGAAAGTCCAGGCATATAGGACTGAGACATAGCTGTGTTAGGCAGTTAATTACTGAAGGTGTGATTATCATTAGTTATGTAAAGTCAAGTGAAAACTTGGCTGACCCCTTGACAAAAGGACTTGCAAGGGATTTGGTGTAGAAAACATCAAAGGGGATGGGTCTTAAGCTCACTTAACATAATCACTCCTGGTGGAAACTCGACTCAACGCTTGAAGAAACATCAAGTCTTGAGTTCAATAAGCCCAAGTACACCATATGTCGTGATTGCAAGCATTTAGTTTTATTTCATTTTCATCCCAAGGTTGAAGTGCTTGGTACCTATAATATAGAAAGAAGAGGATGAGTTAGCAAACTCTTAATAAGCTTACAATTGGGTTGTTAGGGTATTGTAAATGATAGAAGTACTCTCAGTAAGCTTACTTATGTGAGTGTAGGAGGTGGTGCCACTTCCTATGAGTCCAAGGGTTTGACTCTAGAGCGCTCATGAAACAGGATATAGACACAAGGCCAATCCATGTGTCGGTTTATTTGAATACTTGAGGTATTTGTACTGTGCGTAAGACATGTTCAGTTAGTCGTATAAGATCACTAGTTCAAAGACAAGTCTACTATGCCATCTTGACTAACTTTGAGGTGTCTTTATTAAGTGAATGATTCAAATCGTAAGATATCTTCACCTATGCATAAGGCTGCCAAGTGAACCAAGAGTCATCATCTGGTATTTTGAAAATGGTGGGGGAATGTTGGGAAATTTTCAAAATGGGTTTTCAAAATTTATTGTTTAGTTTTTGGGTGTTTTCAAAACCTTCCTTGTTTTTCTTTGGAAAGATTGAAATAAGCTTGGGGACTTTGTCCCACATCGAAAAGAGAGGAAAACATGGACCACTTAATAAAGTGCTACATGGAAATATTCCTTTGAATATAGAATTATGGGATGGATGCTAGTTTACATGCACTTACCGTGCACTCGCGCGCAAGGCGCCATAAGGGAATTTTTCTATTTGCATCGGACAGGTTGGAGTGATGACGTGGATCCAACGTGGCATAAGTGACGTGGAATCTGATCGACTTCACGTAGCAGTGATGTGGCGTCCGTTGGTGGTGAGTCAACTAACCGATCGAACGGTTGCATGTCCGATCTGGAGCGATTTGATCATAGCCATTGATTGGAGATGCGCATGATCGTGCGGATGAGATGACACACGATCGTGATCAGGTATGATCAGTCAATGCATCTATTCAGTGTGAGAATGATCTGTACCATAGATCGTCAATCCAACGGTCAGATCTGATCGGATGCGATCCAGGGACATAACCATTCAATCAGATGCATCAAGGCCTATAAATAGGCTGCGAAATCAGCCATTTCAATCCATCCAAAAACTCAAAAATCATTCCTGCAATTCTCTCTCTCTCTTCCTCTTGATTTAGAGTTTTCAATCAAAAGTTTCTTAAGCAAGTTTATGCTTTTCTTATTGGTTATCAAATTCTCTGAGACTTGATTCCCAATGTCTTGGTTTTCTTGATTATATTAAGAGTATTATGATCTCATCGTAAATCGGTGCAAATCTTTGGTAGACTTGATCTTTAGATCAAGCTTCATTGTATCTTGGAGCAATTTCTTTGTAACCATTGTACACCTTTTGGTGGGTGCAAATATTGTTTTTAGGAAAGCGACTAAATGCTTGACTTGAAGCACCAAATTTTGTTTTACATAGACAAGATCATCGCCAAGTTTTGAAGACACGAAGACCACCAAGCGGAGAATTCAAGGCGAAAAGGCAATTGTTCCAACAATTCTTAGTTGTATTTTATGTATGTGATAAGACCTAGTGTGATACTTGCTATATCTGACACGAGCCATTCCCTAATTTGGATGGCATGCATATTGGATGTGGTTATCCTTAATCTACTAAACAATTATACATTGACACGCCTACTCTCAGTTTTCAATTTAACAACATAGCCCATTTAGGTGACCGCTTGCTAAGTATTGCATTGGTAGTGATGCTGGCATAATAATTGGTTTGATAGGCTAAGGACACCTCAAAATCGTTTTATTTAAAAATAAAATTCATCTTAAAATGCAAGCCGACATCAATTGACAAAATGCTAAGATCATTTATTACATTTCTGATAATCTTAGTAAGTTGATGAGCTTATCTACTGTAATTTTTAAATATATCTTCTTTTAACAGGCAATTTCTGTTGAAGGACAAAAGACAACCCTCCAGACTGACTACATCATAAAAGTAACACTTTTAACAGAGCTTTCATTGATCTTCATCTTTATACTTCATACAAATGTTTTTACCTGTTGATGATTTGGCCATCACTTCCATTTGTTAATCAGATTCTGGGACTTGATATCTGTGCTGACACACTGGCTGGAGATGCCATGAGAAGAGGTATCTCAGGTGGTCAAAAGAAGAGATTGACCACAGGTAGTCTTTCTGATTTTCTTTTCTGGTCTGGCTTATATGTAGTTTGAATGCTTGAGTTTGACAGCTTCAGCAGATAATTCAACTCACAACTAGGATAACAAAAAAACAAAAGTAAAATTCAACTCATGACTACATCATATTTGGCATTGGTGTTAGTCTTTGGAAAAATACATTACCATTATCAAGAAAAGAGCAACATTCAACTCATGTCCTTGAATGTTGTTACTATGTGCATGCTTTTTTTTTCTCGAACAATAATTTGTATTGGTATTTCACAGGCGAGATGATTGTAGGTCCCACAAAAGCTCTGTTTATGGATGAAATATCAAATGGCTTAGACAGTTCCACCACATATCAGATTGTTGCTTGTCTTCAACAGCTAGCACATATTGCAGATTCTACTATACTTGTGGCACTTCTTCAGCCTGCACCAGAAACCTTTGATCTCTTTGATGACATTATCTTGATGACGGAAGGGAAGATTGTGTATCATGGACCCCGTAGTCATATTCTAGAATTTTTTGAGGATTGTGGGTTTAGGTGTCCTGAAAGGAAAGGGGTAGCCGACTTCCTCCAAGAGGTAAGTTTATAGTGGTTTATATTGAATTCTTACTCACACTCTTATTTTCTTCAAGGGGTACTTTAAATTTTTATCTGCCATATTGATAATATAAATAATAAAGTTGTCCCTCTCTGACAATTGCAGTTTTAATGAGCTGGTGACTAAGTAGATCCTGTATTCAAACTTCGCTACCGATTTAATAATTATAATACTTGCACGTTTGGCCACACGTGAAGCTTACTTTCATATGAGTTAGTGGTTAACAATTTAACTACTACATTGCAGGTTATGTCAAAAAAAGATCAAGCTCAGTACTGGCACCAAGCTGAACAACCTTGCAATTACATTTCTGCTGATATGTTCTCCAAGAAATTCAAGGAATCTGACTTTGGGAAAAAGCTAGACGCCAATTAACAAAGCAGTTTATGAAGTCTCAGAGCCACAAGAATGCAATTTCTTTTAGCATATATTCTCTTTCTAAATGGGCACTCTTTAGAGCTTGCATCTCAAGGGAACTTCTTCTCATGAGGAGGAATTCTTTTATTTATGTATTCAAATCAGTCCAGGTTTTGATCAGTACTTTCTTATTCTTCCATACTTTTTGTTCTTGGAATTTAATTTTTAGCCATTCATGCATTTGTGTCAATGTTGAATTGTTAATCTTTGTATCTAAGCCCCCATATAGGTTACAGAAGCTTCAATTCTTGTTCACTGCAGCTTGTTATCATTGCATCTATCACAATGACTGTATTTTTGAGAACTCGACTGGCTGTTGATGCCATTCATGCAAACTATTATCTGGGTGCTTTGTTCTATGCTCTCATCATACTTTTTTTTGATGGATTCCCGGAGCTGTCCATGACTGTTGGAAGACTTGCAGTTTTCTACAAACAGCGAGATTTGTACTTCTATCCAGCTTGGGCATATGCAATCCCAGCCACCATTCTCAAGGTTCCTCTTTCAATGAACTAATCATTTTTCCAATGCCTCATTGCTCATTCTTTATATGCCCAAGCAAAACCTCTGTACTCTGTGCCTTCTCTTCCAGATATCATGGGATGTTCAGAATTCTAATTAAGTTGTCTAGTACTTTTTCATCCATAAAATTGTCTTCATTTGGGCGCTGCACATCTTATTGATATGTCAATCCTTGTTGGCAATATTTCTGCTTACTGTTTATTTTAGTTGCAGTTATGTGTCTCTTTTGGTCATTTTTCTTTCTTTTCCAGATAATATGATATTTTACCCTTTTATGGTAATCATAATTTGTAGATTAGATGCTTGTGATGATCTTTTAGGTTGTGTTTGGATCATGGATTTTGCCAATGATTTAAAAAAGGAAAGGAAATGGAGAAAAATCTAACTTATATTTCATTGACATTTCACTCACCTTTTCCCTTTTCCTTTCCAAATCCCTACCAAAATCCATGATCTAAACACAGCCTTAAAGTTTAATATATGAGTCGGTGCACAGACTTCTGGATCTATGATATTTAACAAAGGTTTTGGGACAGCTTGTTATTTGGCCAATAATGTTACTGTTTATTTAGTAATCAAGTAAAATAGATGGCCATAGTCTGCTTATTCATTCTATGCTCTTCATTATTTTGTCTAGACATTGACAGCGAATACTACCATAGGGCAAGAAACACTTGAAAGCCGTGGATTGCACTTTCACGGATACTTATTTTGGATATCATTTGGCGCCTTACTTGGATTTGTAATAATTTTCAACATTGGATTTACCTTGGCCTTAACCTTCTTAAACCGTAAGTTTGTCTTTTGATTACATGAAGTCAACATAAGAATTGCAGAGTGATACGTGCTTATTTCATTTCATAATGAATTCAGCTCCTGGTTCTCGTGCTATTATTTCAAATGAAAAGCTTTCCCAAATTCAAGGATCTGAAGATTCGTCCAGTTCTGCAAATGCAGAAGCAAAATCTACAGATTCTCCTAACAATACTACAAAATCTCATGAAGGTCATGTATTTTTAGATTTTTCTTCATTCTCTTATAATTATTGAAACCATTGCTTCACATGATTCTTTTCCTTCATTTATCTTCTTATAAGTTTATTCCTGTTTCACTTAATAAGGGTGGGTAATCTTGTTTTACAGGTCGAGTGGTTTTACCTTTTGAACCCCTAACTCTGGTGTTTCAAAATGTGCAATACTATGTTGACACCCCTGTGGTAATCATATAAACAAATCTCTTATAAATTTTATGTACCTGTTAAATATTTAGAACTAATTGGATCAAACCACATTGGTTGATTGTGTCATTTTTCTTTGATTTCAGGCAATGAGAGAAAGGGGGTTCACTCAGAAAAAACTCCAACTTCTTTGTGACATTACAGGTGTATTTAGGCCTGGTGTTCTTACAGCATTGATGGGTGTCAGTGGAGCTGGGAAAACAACTCTTATGGACGTTCTTGCTGGAAGAAAAACTAGTGGCACTATTGAAGGAGATATTAGAATTGGAGGGTTTCCTAAAGTTCAGGAGACGTTTGCTAGGATTTCGGGTTACTGTGAGCAAACCGACATACATTCTCCACAAATTACAGTTGAAGAATCAGTGGTTTATTCTGCTTGGCTGCGTCTGCATCCTGAAATTGATTCAAAAACTAAATTTGTATGTCCTATATATGAGGAAGTTAAATTTACTCTTTAATCTACAACAATAGTTTAAACATTATTTTACCTTTGTTGCTGCTGCACGTCTTTGCAGGAATTTGTGAAAGAAGTCCTTGAGATCATTGAGCTTGATGAAATCAAAGATTGCTTGGTTGGCATGCCCGGTGTTAGTGGTTTATCAACTGAGCAGAGAAAGCGGCTTACGATATCTGTGGAGCTTGTTGCTAACCCCTCTATTATTTTCATGGATGAACCTACAACTGGATTGGATGCAAGAGCAGCTGCAATTGTTATGCGAGCAGTGAAGAACGTGGCTGAAACAGGAAGAACAATTGTTTGCACCATTCACCAACCAAGCATTGACATATTTGAAGCATTTGATGAGGTAGGAAAGCAATTAATGAACTATTTTAAGAGAACTTGGAACATAAAGACGATTTGGATACGGAAATGGAATTAATCATGTGAGTTTTAACGCTGTTTGATTGTAACTAAAGCATTTTTTAACTCAATAGTGTAAGCTTGGCTCAGAAAATTACATTCCCAAATGCCTTCTACTGAAGAAATGACACATGGAAGGGCCAAGCTTCAAGACTAGTGTTACCTCTTGATTTGAAGCCTTTCAAATATTTAGTATTACTATTATTATCTTTGTGCGAGTTGGTATTGTGGCCGATTCTCTTAACTGCTTGACCTATTATTGCAACTGCTTTCCTAACATGGTATCTAAGCTTTACTTCTCAGAAGTATTGGGTTAATGTCTATCCATGTGTGTTTCAACCATTTTAAATGTAGAAGTTCGACTAAGTTTCTATAAGCACAGCAACAGGTTTCCTATTGTTTGATGATGTTGAATGTGCCTTACCACCAAAATCTTTCAAATTATTTATTTCTTTCACAGATAATAGCTAGACCTTCTATGTGTTGCCCTCTATTGCATCACAGTGAAATTTGGTCACTTGAGCATAATCAATTCAAAACCTGTTTGATGTTTACAGAGAACATCCATTTTTAAAAATTGTCTTCTAATTCTAATCCAATTTCATATTTGTGATTCAATGTAAATAAATTAGGTCTATTGCCTCCTTGATATTGATTGCAGTTAATTCTATTGAAATCTGGCGGACGAATTATTTACTCTGGACCACTCGGTCAACATTCAAGCAGTGTCATCGAATATTTTGAGGTCAGTTTGCTGCAGGAATACATAAACCTCTTAGATGTTTTTTTCCCTTTAATTTGTGTACATGATATGCTTCTAAAAGTAGGAATTTAAGTATTGCTTCATCTTAATTTCAAGCATTTCTCTCTAACAGGATATCTCAGGGGTGCCAAAGATAAAAAATAATTACAATCCAGCAACATGGATGTTAGATGTCACTTCTACATCGGCAGAAGCTGAACTTGGTGTTGATTTTGCCCAAGTTTATAAGAACTCTGTCTTGTATCAGTAAGTTCAACTGCTCACTACTTCTTTCTCTTTGGAGTTAGGATGGTCATTACAAACTTGCTTGGTGTAACTGCAATGCAGAGGAGTCTATCTCCTGAAAATAAGCATCTTTCAAATTTATCAGCTATGTGGACGTTTTCCCCAATATATCTCTCAAATTGTTTAGGTTTTTGTAGTCTTAGGTGATCTTAAATGGTTTTTGGGAGCCCATGCTAGTTGTGTAGTAGAGGGCTTTTTGATTTCAAGGAATTAAGAGAGTTCAAATGACTACTTAAGTTTTAAAGTAGCAGCTTTATTGTTTTTGATGACTGGGTTGTGGCTATATGACAATCCACTTGTAGCTAATGTTTGAGATCTTACATTTCATCTTGAAGCTCAAGTTGTTCCGCTAGTTGCTTTCAGCGTAGTCGTCACATGAGGTCCTAGATGAATTCATTAATGACTAATTACAATAATCTTCCATTTGATGTAAAAGATGGATATTGGCATTGACGATGCATTCAAATTTTACTTAGAATTTCTGTGAGAGACTGAGAGGCGATGGGTGTGGAACCATTAATTTGGACACTTTTTTTTCTCCCTAGACAAGATGAAATACTGGAAACCAGTTATTTATGATACAATAATGATTGTTTTATGATAACAGTCTTCAATTGTGTAAGACTCATTTTCGGTCATTGTGATTGTAGGAACAATAGAGAACTTGTAAATAGGTGGAGTACTCCACCTCCTGATTCAAAAGAGTTGTATTTCGCAACCCGCTTTGCACAAAATGGTTGGGGACAGTTCAAATGCTGCCTCTGGAAGCAACACCTGTCTTATTGGAGAAGTCCTGCATACAACTTGCAGCGTTTCGTGTACATGATTGTCGCATCTTTTCTTTTCGGGGTACTGTTTTGGGATCAAGGAAAGACATTGTAAGTAAATCAAATTGAACTAGATTGTCAATGGTTTGAGAGATTAGAAGATATCAGAAACAAAATGTCTTGGGATATTTTGATCCAAAAAAAAAAATCGTAGTTAAAACTTTTTTTGTTTTCTTCTTTTCAAGTATGCCTTATGTATTTCATAGACAAAAAATACCACCAAATGCAGTTCTCTGATTCCTTTGAGCTCAGATGACTATATTTATTGGATCTGGGATTCCATTATTGTTTTATTGGATAGACTTCTGTGCATGCCTTAACATAAATAATCCTTTTATTTGATAGAAAGAACCAGCAGAGCCTTTTCAATGTATTTGGTTCAATGTTCTCCACTACGATCTTCTTGGGCATAAATAATTGCTCATCAATTTTACCATATATCTCAGCGGAGCGATCTGTTTTGTTTCGGGAAAGGTTTGCCGGGATGTATGGTTCGTGGGCTTATGCACTTGCTCAGGTATAAATTTCTTAAATATTTGATTTTGTTATGAAATTTTATTATCTAGTAATTTTTTAATGAGCTTTTTGTTAATAGCACTTCCTACATACTTAAATGCAACTGCTAATTTTGTAGGTCACGATTGAGATTCCCTATCTCCTAGCAATATCGATTACATTTGTGGTTACTACATATCCAATGATTGGGTATTATTGGTCAGCTTATAAGGTTTTCTGGTACTTTTACGCCATGTTTTTTACATTACTGTACTTCAGTTATCTGGGAATGCTGCTTATTGCAATGACACCGAGCTTTCCAGTGGCTGCAATTTCTGATCGCCTTCTACACAATTTTCAACCTGTTCGCTGGATTTCTGATACCTCAACCGGTAAGCTAATAACCTTTACTTATTGTGGTACTACGAAGCATGGATATGGACACGAATGAGGACATGGGACGCGATGATTTCAAAAAAATTAGGACACGAACACCGCGGGAATAAAGAAAAAATATATATATAAATTATATTTGCTATGTATATGACTATTACATCTATAAACAAACAAAAATAATGAAAATTAACACTAATTTAACATAAAAGCAAACTAAATTTAAATCAATCAAAGACTAGATTTGTGTTGCATTAGGGCTTCAGGATCATTGGAAGCCAGGGTCTCAACTTCACAAGAGGTTAGATCTACGTTGCATTGGTGATGGTTTGATATAGTTTTATTTTTATTTTTAAAATTTAACCCTTATATTTTCAAATATTTTAATATGACACTCAAAATTAGCTTTTAAAATTTAAAATATGACCTCACTATGCCTTGAAGTGTATCTCATTGTGTGTATAAATATTACGAAAAAGGATGCACCAATGTGGCATAAGAAAATGGGCGCACCATGTGCCATGTTAGACGTGTGTCCCCGCCATGTCCATGTCCCATATGTGTCTAATACTGCTACAACACCTATTTTGAAGTATCAATGCTTCATAATTGTGGTATTTGCATTGATTTTAACTAACATTTTGTTGCAATTTAGATTATTAATTACGAATAAACTAGTTGTTGTGGTGATAATAGAACATGGAAAAAGCCATTATGCAATCTCGCTACCATTTACCTAGTTTGCTAGGAGTCAACTTGTACAACCCTAAATTATAACTTTATTTGCATGATATCTCTTACTCTCTCCTCTAAAACCTGAATCTTTCTTTTGGCATAAGTCCCTAGAAAACCTATAAGTCCTATTCATTTTATAACTGGAATTCTTTACTCAGGCCCATAGGTCCTATTTTTAAACTCTCAGCTCATAGTCGGGAAATTTGCTTGAAAATTTTGAGTTTTCAATCCCCAGCAACAGGTATTCTGTTGGGTCTGAGTAAATGTACCATTTTCACTTTGGATCATGAGCGAAATCATCTAGCACAATTTGTTGAGTAGAAATCTGAAAATGTATGAATTCACAAAGCAGTCTGTTGGTTTTTCTTACAGGTAAAACTTTTTTGCCATCTAGAATGAGGAAATCTTATACAATGAACATGATATGTAGAGAATTAATCATAACCTCATAAAAATGAAATGTTTTTTTACTATGTGCTTAAAATTATAATATTAATATTGATCCTAAAGATCTATTAGAACTTGTTGGTTTTCGGAGTTTATTAAAAGTCCAAGGTTTTGTGCCAATCGCCTGATTGGTTGTGTTTTTGGAACAAAAGCAATGAAAAGTTTGAAAACACATTGTTTTCATTTTTATGAGCAAAAACCAATTTTTGAAAATTCGAAAACAGCTTCTAAGAGAAGGGTTGTTTTTAGAAACTTAAGTGATACTAATCTAGTTGTATTTTATATTTTGCTTCTTGCAGCAAATTCCCAAGTGGTGGATTTGGTTGTATTATATAAATCCGACTGCTTGGACGTTAAACGGTATGCTTACATCGCAGTATGGAGATATAGACCAGAAGATTAAGGTGTTTGGAGAAACCAAAACTGTCGCGGCCTTTTTAAGAGATTATTTTGGATACAGACATGATCAATTACCCATTGTAGCTGTTATGCTCCTTATTTTCCCCATTGTTTTTGCTTCTCTGTTTGCATTCTGCATAGGGAAGTTGAACTTCCAGAGGAGATGAATCTTGCAAATCTATTTGTTTGTATCTTAGTGAATGGATTGTTTGTGACATTGTAATTGTTTCATCTAGCTCATGTATAATAGTACTGTGACTGTTATGAAACTGTGGCAATTTGGGTATTAAAGTAATCATAAATAATCAATGGAAAATAAAACAAATGCATACCATAATACAAATGATTTACGTGGTTGGCCTTATAGGTTACGTTCACAGACAATATGGAGAAAAATAAGTTTACAAGTTAATTCAATTCGTCTCTTGCACCCTAAATCCTTACTCAACTTAATATACAAGAAACTCACTTTATATTTTTTTATGAACTCCTCTCTATATTTCTATCTGTTTGTGTTAGATTTGAGAAATTAAGATCCTTTTTATAATTGAAGCTCTCAGGACTTAAATATATAAAAATTGTATGTGTTTTTTTTATTTTTTCGTCTTCATCATCAAATTAATTTTTAGTTTTTTTTTTTTTTTTTCAGTAGAAACAGATTCTAAAAATCAAACCCAACAAGGCTAATTTGTCTTTCTTAATTATTTTGTCAACTAACACACTATTATTGTTCAAAATTATATTAAGAAATGTCTGATTTAGATAAAACTCATTGGATTTTCTTCAGTCGATACATTGGAGGAGGGAGTTGGGACTTGTGGGCCGAATATTCATTTCATATGATATTTATTTGTCAAATTAGATTGAATGAGATTATAAATACACTGAATTGAGTGAGTGAATTATTAATTTATTAGTATGTTGGTATTAAATTCAAGATGTTAGATTAAATATGTGTATTAAAATAAGGAATTTTTGGTGAAGCCCCCTTTTGGGCCTTTTTATTAGGAATTTTTGGTGAAATCTCCCTTTTGGGCCTTTTTATTAAGGTAAAGGATAACTCAATCACTTTTCTTTCAAAAAGCCCTTGAATAGGAAATGTCCACCTTAATAAGGATATTTTATAATTTCTCTTCTTTTTTATCACAATATTGCCCTTCTATATATATGTATCAGACATTTGAAATATTTGAAATCTAAGCTGAAGATCTCGCAGGAACGAAATCAGGAACGAAATGAATGAAGACGATCTCCAAATCTGAAGATCTCACAACCGAAGATCTCTCACTTGGTCAATAATAGACGATCTCGCCGCCGACGATCAACACTCTCAATTAAACGAGAGTTTCATTGAGATTTGTGACTGTTGATCGAGTTTTAGAGGTTTTTCTTCTCAATTAGGTATGTTGATTTGTTGATTAATTTGTTTTTTTTTTTTTTTGGATTTATTTTTGTTGTGTTTGATTTGATTTCGTTTGACAAAATCAGAGTAAAATTTTACTCTGGTTCTATTGCTCTGTTTTTTGTTTCAGAGAATGAGAGTAAAATTTTACTCTGGTACGTGCTCTGTTTACAATGAGAGTAAAATTTTACTCTAGTATTAGAATGACATTTAAATTTTACTTTGGTACTTTTAGATTCAGAGTCTAACATTTTACTCTTTTTTAGAGTAAAATTTTACTTTTATACAAAGTAAAATTTTACTTTTGTACAGAGTAAAATTTTACTTTCAGATTCAGAGTGTAACATTTTACTCGTTTTTCAGAGTAAAAATTTACTTTTAGATTCAAACTAACATTTTACTCGTTTTATAGAGTAAAATTTTACTTTTAGATTCAGAGTATAATATTTTACTCTTATTCAAAATAAAATTTTACTTTTATACAAAGTAAAGTTTTACTTTCAAATTCAGGAGGGGTAATATTTTACTCTTATATTCAAAGTGTAACATTTTATTCTTATTTCAGAGTAAAATTTTACTTTTATACAGAGTAAATTTTACTTTTATGCAAAGTAAAATTTTACTTTTAGATTCTTTCTCTAACATTTTACTCTTATTTTAGAGTAAAATTTACTTTTATACAGAGTAAAATTTTACTTTTAGATTCATGTCTCAAGTTGTGTTGGTGACACACTGTATGAGTTGTCAATCTTCGGCAAACCAAATAATAAAAATTAACTCTAAAATGTAGTACAATGTTACATTAAATCACAATAAAATTTTATCAATTCAAACTAAACACAAATTGACTTTTGGACTTGTAGTGGCAGTAAAATTTTACTTTGATAGTGACAATAAAATTTTACTTTGATTGACAGTAAATTTTTATTGTTAATTGATTGTAGATTTGTAAAATGGTTCCACCTCTTATGTTGTTATGCAAGTATGGTGATCGTACCATTGTGTTCAAAGTTGTGTCAAACTGCACGTCGAAGGATTTAACTGATTTCTTAAGTTGTAAATTAAAGAAGTTTGACAGCAATGGTTGTATACTGTTATCGTACTGTTTGCCTGGACATTCGCAATGCATGATTGATGATGATTCTGATTTTCAGAATATGTTGTCGCTTGTTTATCCCCTTGGTGTTGACCGGGTTGATGTGACTATTACTGAAATGGGAATTTCAAATGAAAAACATGGAGTTAGAGAATCAGGGAACGCTAGTGGATCCAATATTACTGATGATGAAATGGATTTAGTCCCTATGGTTTGTCAACATGAAGAAAGGACTTTGTTGTCTTGTGGATGAGTGAATGGAATTACTCATGTAGGTCAAAGATTTATTGGAGGTGCAAAGGATTTCCGGACTGCATTATGTAAATATGCCATTGAGATAGGATTTGAGTTTGTGTATGTAAAGAATGAGAAGCGTCAGGTCACTGCTGTGTGTTCAATGCGGGAGTCCAAAACTTGTTTATGGCGAGTACATACATCTCTAGAAAGTGCTAATAATTTTTTCTACATTAGGACTCTACATAATGAGCATACTTGTGGAGCTGCAGTTCATACTTCTAAAAACTCAAGGATGAGTTCAAATTTGGTTGCAAGTTTGATTGTTAATGAAGTTCGTGGGAATCCCCAAACTCGTCCAATTAATGTTGTGCGTCAATTTACAAATCAATACGGGCTCACCATTACGTACAATCATGTTTGGTTGAGAGTTGAGAAAGCTAGGACTACTACTTTTGGAGATTTCTCTATGTCTTATGATGAGATTCGATGGTATATGGATATTGTGATGAGCACAAATCCTGGTAGCTATTTGCGTCTTGACTATAACCATCAAAGTGGACGGTTCAAGAGGTTTTTTGTTGCGTTTAATGTTTCCATTCAAAGGTTTAGGCATTGCCGTCCTCTATTGTTTATCGATGGAACTTTTCTAAAGGGGAAATATAAGAGCACCTTGTTAACAGCTACAGCGAAGGATGGGGATCAAGGTAGATATTATTATAGTTTATTCAAAAGTAACAAGTTACTTATTCTCAAAGTAACTTGTTACTTATTTTCAGAGTAACATGTTACTATTATTCAGAGTAAAAATCTATTATATTTGTCCTTTTCGTTTAATATACTTACTTATTGTAAAATGTTATTTTTCAGGTTTTTTCCCTCTTACAATGACAATTATCGATACGGAGACTACAGACAGTTGGGAATGGTTTTTTATGCATTTTTCGAATATATTGTTGGATGAAAGACCAGTTACCTTCATATTTGATCGGAACGCAGGACTTTTGGAGGCTTTACCCAAGGTTTTACCTACTGCTTACCACTATTTTTGTCTCCAACACTTGAAGGCCAATTTGAGGGATAGGTTCTCCGGTCCAAGTTTCAGCAATACTTTCAGGAGTAGAATAGTTTTTTTTTTGTTTTCTTCATGTGCTAATGCTCCGACAGTGGAATGTTTTAATCAGTGCTTGAAAGAATTACAAGATGAGGGAAAAGGGATCGTTTGTAGGTTTCTATCCAATTTGCCCTATGACAAGTGGACTAATGCATATTTTAAAGGACAAAAATATGGTGAAATGCACTTGAATGTGGCAGAGTCTGTCAATTCATGGATCCGTTAAGCTCGTCATTTGCCCACTAAGAAGATGATTGATTCAATTAGGTTAAAGATCATGGATTTGATGTCGAGAATGAGAGAACAAGCTAAGAAATGGCATAATTTTCTTTGTCCGAAGATGAATTCAACATTAGTAAATGCTCTTAAAAGTGGAAGAACTTGGTTAGTTAGTCGTTCAAGTGATCATGTTTTTGAGTTTCAATCCCGGCCATCGGTTAGCGTTGACCTCTTGAATAGAACTTGCTCATGTTACCAATGGCAATTGAATGGATTTCTTTGTGCTCACGCGGCGACCACTATCCAAAAGAGCGGAGGTGATTTGTATGCACATGTGGAACCATTTTATTACACTAGCAAGTTCAAAGCTTGCTATGCTGAGTCCGTTTATCCAATACCCACTGTTGAGAAATCTCTTATAGCTATGGATGATCTTGTTGTCCTTCCTTCAATTTGTAAGAAACCACCTGGTAGGCCAAAGAAGAATAGGATTCCATCTAGGGGTGAGAAGATAAGACGAGTACAGTGTGGTAGATGCAAAAAGTACGGTCATAATAGGAAGACTTGCAATGAGACATTGCCGTGAAAGACATTATTGATTTTGTAATAGAAGTATGAAAATAATGTAGTTCTTCTGCAATAAATAGTCCATAACAATAATAATATAGTATTTTAGACTAGATTTGTAAGGAGACATTACAATAAAAGACATTTTTACTATGTTCTTGAATGGTTATCTATTCAAGTTTCTGATTTGCTTTGTGGTTGAGTTTGACATTTTAATATATTTTTTTAATGTGGTTGAATAAGTTTCATGTAAATGAACTTATAATGGAGTTTGTTCAGTAGGTGTAAAGGTCTGAAATGGCTGTGCTCAGCTTGTGCTTTCAAAGTAAAATTTTTCAGTATTTCAGAGTAAACTTTTACTTTATTGCAGAGTAAAATTTTACTTTTTCTAGAGTAAAACATTGCCATCATTCACATGAAAGTAAAACTTTACTGCCTTTCAAAGTACAAATTTACTATGTTATTGAATGGTTGTCTATGGGTGTAATGAGCCTGTGGTTTCACAGTATAATTTAACTTTATTTCAGAGTAAAATGTTACTTTTATATTTAAATTTTACTTTATTTCAGAGTAAAATTTTACTTTTATAGAGGGTAAAATTTTACTTTTATGCAGAGTAACATTTTACCTTTAGATTCATAGTCCAACGTTTTACTCGTTTTTCAGAATAAAATTTTATTTTCATACAGAGTAAAATTATACTTTTAGATTCAGAGTGTAGAATTTTACTCATTTTTCAAAGTAAAATTTTACTTTTGTGCAAAGTCTAACATTTTACTCATTTTTCAAAGTAAAATTTTACTTCTGGCCATAACATTTAACTCTTCTGAGTGTAACATTTTATTCTTATTTCAGAGTAAAATTTACTTTTATGCAGAGTAAAATTTTACTTTTAGATACTTTTTGTAACATTTTACTCTTATTTCAGAGTAAAAATTTTACTTTTATGCAGAGTAAAATATTACTTTAGATTCAAAGTGTAACAATTTACTCATGTTTCAAAGTAAAGTAAAATTTTACTTTTATGCAGAGTAAAATAAAAGTAAAATTTTACTTTTAGGCAGAGTAAAATTTTACTTTATTGCAGAGTAAAATTTTACTTTATTTCAAACAGTATGTCAGCCCGTTAGAAAAACATTTCCAACCTGCAACAAAATTTACCACAATACACAAACTCCCCTAATGATCATCATGCAATCTTTGTGCAAAAATAATCTAACAACACAACTACATATATTATCAAAGATACACAAGTATAACCTGTATCATTGTATTCTATCCATAACAACGTTCATTCCTAGTCAAAACAATATCCTGCTATAATAATGTATTAATCACCAAACCACAGTAAAATTTACTAGAACAATAGACATAACATGTACTATCTAATACTTTTTTAGTATTCTTTCACTTACAATTACTTTTTCACCATTCTTTCATTTACAAAAAACGAAATTACATACATCATTTATAGTAGTTCCCCAAAAGTTGTCCACATTGTCATCCTTGAGGTTTTAGCTCTTGCTCATTTTTTTATTTTTTTTTGAGGTTGAATTGTTCCTCAGTCCATGCTTTTGGATAATCATTCAAAAATTGATGCACTATTGATGCTCGGAAATTGTTAATTTCATCATCTTCCATAGAATTTGCAATAGGCTCATATCTTATGATTTGACACATGATATAACATACAATAATTCCGTAATCAACACTGTTAATAAAAATCAATATCTTGTTAGATTTAGTTAAATTTGAAAACTACCAATTCAAGCATATAGTAATAGCGTGAAATACTTACAATGTTGGGCATTGTTGTGGACTATCTTTCACCGAAACTAAGTTTGCAAACTTTCTTCTACCTCTTTTCGTTTTGTTGGCCAACTTGTTCTCCACATATGTTATCTAACATCATTGCATAATTGTTTGGTCACAATTAAATTCAATAATAAAATGCAGCAAAAAATTGCTGTTAATATGATGCAAAGCACTTACAACCTTTTTTGCATCCTTAAGGTAAGAATCTTCTTTGTTGTCTCTTGGCCTTAAAGAATTGTAATGACTCCACACATTAAATTCAGTGTCAAATACAAGAAGTGTCCAATGGTAGGATTTTTCTTCCTTCTTGTTCCCATTGAAGTTCATGCAAAAGTGAAGGTATCTGTATCCACTCAAATCTTGCTCAAGCACTTAGTCAATTAAATGATTTCTCAAATCTCTATAACCCCATTTCACAAGTGACTGCATTTAATCATATAAGTGTGTCATGTCTCAAGTTGTGTTGGTGACACACTGTATGAGTTGTCAATCTTTGGCAAACCAAATAGTAAAAATTAACTCTAAACTATAGTACAATGTTACACTAAACCACAGTAAAATTTTATCAATTCAAACTAAACACAAATTGATGGCTTACCCAACAAAGGCTTGAGAAAAAGAATGACTTATTCTTTTCTGGCTTCTTTGCTTCTTGTTCAATCTGAAGCATTTCAACAAAGCTGTCAATGACCTACAAAAATAAAAATCAATTAAATATATGTTAATAAAATGAACTACTTTTAGTTATTGAAGTGAACACTAGTCATTGAAAATTGTATGGCCACTTACATTATTTGCAGTATCACCATCTCTCAGAATTGCATCCACATCATGCAATATAACATATACTCCATTTCCTATGCAGGACCATATGATTGCACTAGTCATAAGGTAAAAAAAATGTTGATTAACACGTTGCAGTTTGATAACAGTAAAAATCTGTTGTTTGATAAAATTAAAATGGTCTTACTCTGTGGTTTCCAAATTGTAAATCTTGTTCAGTAGACACTTATCATTCTCATCAAGCAATTTGCATATTGCAGACTTATCTGGAAACAAAACCCTTTCAACTGGCTTTGGTTGGCTTAGAGGCAAGTTGTCAACACAAATCACTTCATTTGATATCACTTCAATCACTTGTTTTGTGGTCTTTTTTTCTTTGCCTCTCTTGGCTCACATTCAAAATCAGACATCTCTTTCTTCTTCCTCGCCTTGATTTTGATTTTCTTGACCATGGATGTTTGCAATGGCTCTATGACTATAGGTGTTTCTTTTAATGTACTTTGAATCCCAAAGTTTTGCTCTTATTCTACTCTTTTAGTATGTGGCATTTCTTTAGAAGCAAAAGCTTGGGTAGCCACATGAACTGCATTTTCTTCAATCTGATCAACCAACTGTTTATTTTCAAATTCGAGTACTTCAAACTCCTTTCTCAGTTTCTCCATTTCTTTCTCTGTGTTGCTCATCTTTTCCATCATTTCTTTTGTTTTTGCCTCTTGATCCTCTTGTATTTTTTGCATTGTTTCCCTCATTTTCTTCAATTCTTCAACCAATGTCATATTCTTACTTTTCAGCCTCTTGTTTTCTTTTTGAACTCGTTCTAATTTCCCAATATCAATGAAGCCCTTCAAAGGTTGATCATCTCCTAAAGCTTCAGCTACATGATCTTCATCTTCTTTAGTCTCCAAATTTTCCTCCATGTCCAATGCATCTTCTTCCTCATCATTACGAATGAGATCCATTTCTTTTTTGGAAGTGGGCTTCAGTTCATCGTGATTGAGAGGGGAATTCTTAATTGGACCTGCGACCGTAGAAGAGGCCGGGCAGAAGGAGGTCCGAGCGTGTTTGGGCTGAGCTAACCTGGGCTGATCCTGGGTTGGTTTGCTCGGTTTAAGTCCAGGGCCCATTCAACCGAGATGGTTTTCTGTCAGCCCAGGCTTTACTGTTCGCATATTTAACTCAACGAGAAAGGCCTTCCGCGGACCGGCCTAGCTTTGGTTGGAGCGCGGTCGTACCAGAATGCTACCGAGCTTGGTTGTGATAAAACTCGGCGAGGGACTTTGTTGGACTCGTTAGGTAGCACGGTCATAGGAGCCCGGGATAATGCCGCCAGGCTGCTCGTTCCCGCCAATGCTGTTTGGCGGTTTGATTAGGTAGTGTTTGGTTGAATTTGCGCTGACAGATGGGAGAGCGTGATAGGAGAGCAGCTCCACGTGTCAATAAGCGAATTGATGCAAAGATAAACACAGAAAGTATATAAGCATGACTGCGCCCCCCATGCGGGGGATGGAACATCAATTGGTGAGAGAAACTTAACATTCATAGAGCTCTCCTCTCTCTCTCTATGTCTCTCTGAGTGTGTTAACTTGACCGTCGGAGGGGTTTTCCGGCAACACACCACTGGATAGCTCACCGCCGTTGTGTTTGCAGATCAATCGAATAGAAACAGAGCTTAGACGCAAGAAGTACGGAGAGCGATAGATATTTCCTTCTCGTACAATTGGCGTCGTCTATGGGAAACTTGCAGACACAACCTTGTCCTTCAAGCTCGTCGGATTGCCTTCTATGGCAAACAACGACAAGATACCATTGTCTGCCATTGACGGTGTTACCCCAGAGTCAGCCAAACGGAGAGACAAACTCCCCGCTATTCCGAACATGGCGAACCTAGAGACTTCCCCAGGAGGACTTCCAAGAGATGCACGAGATAAGCGCGCCAGAAGCTTTGGACACTCACGGAGCCTAGAAGGACACCGGCGGCGAAGAGAGTCACACGCTCGACGCCTAGAGCACAAGTTAAGAGACCAAGATGCCGTCATCCAGAGAATGGCGGCAGAGATGGAAGCTCTCAAACGGCAGGTTGAAGGGAAGGGTGTTGCTGGAGTAGGAGACCACAGTGAGTGCACCCAACCCTGCCGCTCAAGCAGCCAGAGCCAGTGGCACACCCCCTCCCTTTCCATCACCAGAAGCTATAAGGTTGGAGACTCAGACGCGCCTGCAGAGAAGTCTAGCGCAAGATAGTACCTACCATCCCTCACGTTCGTCGACGACGTTGTGATATTCCTACTCCATTCATTCAGAAGACTTAAGGGACGTCTTGAAGGAGCATGCATGTCGACGGGAGGCTCAAAGAGTGCCGGCGCTCCAGCGGTTATCCTACGGAGGTCACTATAGTGAGGAGGTTATGATGCCGCCGCCCCGTTCGGCCGTGTTAGTCCCTTTGGACACAGATTTGGCGAGGCTGAACGCCTCCCCCTTCTCCCTTGAAATAGAGACCGCACCGCTCCCAGCTGGCTTTCACTAGCCCAAGTTTACGCTTTATGACGGGAAAAACGATTCATACATTAATGTAAGCCACTTCCGGCAGGTCATGGTGGGACATAGGCGTAACGATGCTCTCATGTGCCTAATTTTCCCCTCGAGTTTGGGTGAGTTGGGCTTGAAATGATTTGAGAGGCTCCCAGAGGAAAGCATCGAAAGATGGCAACAGTTGGCAGAAGCTTCGTGACTCGATTCAAAACTAACACCAAAACACCAAAAGAAGTGGACCACCTCCTGAGCGTCAAGATGGAGTCAAGCGACACCCTCAAAGCATACAACGCCAGATATTGGGAAACCTTCAACGAGATCTTGGATTGCCCGACCAACCTGGCAATCACCCAATATAAGCGCGGTCTCTCGGTCGGATATAGACTGAGGGAATCGTTTACAATGAACCAGCCAACTTCCATGGGGCAATTGATGCAACGCATCAATGAGAACATCAGAGTAGAGGATGATGCGGCGGCGTCCATCGTGAAGGCAAATCCGGTGGCAACGGATAAAATGGTGGCTGGGAAAGTGCATGCGGTCGGACAGGAGTGTAGACATCCCCGAACGTCCTGGGAGAAATCCCGTTTTGTTCATTGGGCTCACTACAGTTCGGACTCGATGTCACGGTTCTGAATCTAATCTCGCAAGATGCAATGCAAGATCGATAAATCACCAAAGAGTCCAAATCCGGCAAATCGTTTTGAAAAACTGATTTTTAGAAAGAAGTGCCAAACATGGATTGCTTTGCCAGATACAGAGTCGCCACCTAAATATTTTATTTTTGGAAAATTTAGAAAACCCTGACTCGTGCCTAAGGCCACGTGTCCGTCATCACCAAAGTTGTCTCAGCTCGGGAACTTGGGTACGATTAGGGAAGGTCATGCAATGAGCATCCCCGCTCGCCCGATCAAAGATCGGCCACTACTAAACATGATATTTTGTTTTTGAAAACACATGTGCTCTCATTCCGATTATTAACCTAGAATTACTATGTGATGCGCACAGCATACAAGTATAGACTAGATTGCCTAAGTTGGAACAAAGCATCGCATATTCGTTCGTTTTGAAAATAGATTGAAGTTTGCTACTCGCAAGTAGGCTAAAACACGGGTTTCGACGAATTATTCCAATTCAAGCAACCCAACCTTCACCCACAGGCATTCAGGCAGTTATATCACATAAGCACATAGCCTCATGGTAAGCATGCTATCATGGCAGTCACTCACACGCGTGCAAGGATGCTAAAGCATAAACACTTACCGAGTACTCCGAGCTAAAGAAAGAAGCTAATTAGAAATCATGCATGAATCCTAACTATGCTGAGATGCCTAATGCAACATATGTAAGAATGCAACTAAGATAGGCTCGGCTATTCTAAGATGGCATATGAGATGCTACAAGTAACATGTATTCAACTTGGAATTGAAATACGATGCAGTTAGTATGATGCGCCGAGCCCGGTGCATGCAAAACAGATGAATGGATGCAAACATACGATCATAAGGATGCTAATTGAAACGTGCCCTAAAACTAACCATCATAAGCTGGTAAATAAAAAGGAGAAAAACGTGGGGTTGGAAGACATACATCACACACACGCACACTTATTACAACATTGCCGTCTCTCGGAGGGTCTGAATAAATAATACAAAATCGAATTAACTAATTATTACACAACACTAGCTAATTAACAAATTAACTAAGTAAGCAATTAAACTAGCATGCAAACTACATGAATGTGGACTGCCTCAGCTCTGCCTTGAATGATAAAGGATGCATGCATGCTCGAGTCGCCTTGTCGGGAAATCCATCGCGATGTCTCAACTAGCCTTTGTTTGCAATTGAACTCAGAAACTTGCACAAAGCTCCAAGGAGATGAAACTCCACCCTGGGAATCTAAGGAAAGGCTGCCGACCAGCTATAGGCATTGAAGACTACCTACCAACCACCCTTGGTGGTGAAAACCAGAAAAGGTGGTTGGTCTGCCAGAAAACCTGGTCGGCCGGCTAATTTCTTCTCCTGGTTTCTGCATTTTCTGCAACAAAGGCAAGAGAGAGAGAAGGCAAAGTATTTTTAACATATGTATGCCCAACCACTCTCCCCGTCATTGCATAAGCTCTAGGGAGTGTAGTCCTCGATCCTCGTGCCATCAATCACGCATCCCGATGCATGATGGCGAGGAGTCAAATTGCACGACTTAATGTGAAATGAATGCACATGTAAACACCTAAAGCCAACAACTCTATCATGGATAGTCAAGAGTGTTGGTGGCCAAGAATCGAGGCACGTTTCGTCACTTTGAGTATGAAACATCCCTCGTTTCCCATGTTTGGACTAAACCCTACTCCAAACACAATGCAACAAACAATGTATGGACAAATGCAAATCTAGCATGCGATCTAAATGCAATGCAACTAAGTGATGCGAAGATGCACGGAATAACATGCAAGCATGCAAATGGCATACACAATGCTATGGAACTAATCAATGGCATACTCAATGCACATGTATTATGTGGCATGCATACACAATGCACTAACATACGCAATGTTATGAACGAGGCATACGCAATGCAATGATCAAACATGCGATAACATGGACTATAGGGCCTACACAATGCAAGATGGACTTAAACCAAGATGGATGGGCCTCGGTCACACCCAAATCAGTGGCCAATGTAATGAAAATGAGGCAACAAGGTACATGCAAACATGCACAAATGCAAGGGACCATACCTAAGGAACAAAGTGCAACTCTACCAAAGCATGACAAGGATGAAATATGGCATACAATGACACATGTTCCAGCTTTGAAATGACATACAAGATGGTCTCGAATCATGCAAACAACTCACCCGATGCATGTTGGATGGCACAATTACCGAAACTAGTGAAGTGCATTACACTAGAGGTATGCAAAGCGATGCCCAAATAACCAAACCAACCCTAAACAGTCCCTATGCAGACCTAAAACAGTGGCAAAATGGGCTAAAATGATGGTTTGCAATGCACAAAAATGAAGCTCATGCAATAGCCCAAAAATGAGGCATACAGACACAATTCTCAAACGCATTTAAAGAGTAGAAGACATGGGAATATGGCACAAGTATAAGCTTTAAAATAACATGTTCAATGATGCCAAAACATGAAAACAACTCAAGTTAAGCATGCAAGAGGCTTCAAAACTCGAAGCTAGGCAAGGGTATTACACTACAAGCATGCATGGCAAGCATCCTTCGACCATGGGACCTCAAAAAAGCTCTAAGCAGTCCAAATTATGAATAAAATCAGTTTAGAACATGGCCAAAATATGCTAGAATCAAAGGCCAAAACAACATGCAATGTGAGCTAGTGAACATGGATTACACTACAAGCATATGAAGCATTCAAAAGGCCATTAAACCAGCAAAAGTCACTGAAAAGGGCCTGAAACAAGGCTTGGAGGTGTGCAAATGAAGGCTCCTTTGTAAGGCCAAAAATACTAGTGAACAAGACAAGGAGGGAGAGGCTCACCCCTCTCTGATTTTGGCTCTCAAAAACACATTTTGACCACTAAAAATCTGTTGGATTTCAGTGGTTAAAAGGACAAGCAAAGGTTAACACAAAGGCCTTAGGGCATGGCTCAAAACAAGGCAAAATGAAGCATGCAAAGGGGTAGATGACCGCCAACAACAAAATGACCTCAAACAAACATCAAAAGGACCTCAAAACAAGACTTTTTTTAGTTGACAACAAAGCTCAAATATGCATGCAAATAAGGATAAGAGATGGATCAAAATAAAGCTTAAAAGAGGAAAAAAGTGTGTTACCCTTGAAGCTCAGCGAGACAGAAACTTCTGGAGTCCAAAACCAACTCTTTGAGACCTCCAAAGACCCTCGAAGAACCTTAGAACAATGGTGGAGGTGTGTGGCTATGAGGTGTGGTGTAATAGGTCAAGAACAAGACCCTTTGAGCCAAAATATAGAGAGATATAGAAGGGAGGTGTGTATTTTTCCTTAAGCAAAAATCTGAACTTGGTATAAGGAGGGGGAGGCCCTCTCTTATAGAGGAGCAAAGGTTCAGGCTTCTTGAGGAAGCTAGAGCAAAGGTTCAAGCTTCCTCAAGAAGTTAGAGCAAAGGGTTCAAGCTTCCTCAAGAAGCTTGAGCAAAGGTTCAAGCTTCTTTAAAAAGCTAAAGAAAGGGTTCAAGCTTCCTCAAGAAACTTGAGCAAAGGTTCAAGCTTCCTTAAGAAGCTAAAGCAAGGGTGCAAATCCTTCATACACGTGTATGGAGGATACAACAGGCCTTCAATGGCACGGTGGCAACAACTCACGTAAACAAAATCGGGAGGCAGCCGAGTTCAGTGGTCGGTCGATCGACCATTTCCTGTCTACCACCAGTTCAAAAGGTCCAAATCAATGAAAGGTGGTTGGCAGCCCCATTTGATGGTCTCCACATTGAATGCAAGCTAGTGGTATGGTGGGAGACGAGTAAATGTGGCTCAAAGACCAAGGAGACCAGCTTCTTGACAAGAAAATCGACTGGCGGGAGAAAAGTGGTCTCCAAGGAGAAAAGGTCGTGTCCCACCCTTGTACCACCTCCCAAACAATGAAAACAAGGTCGATGCCAAAAATGAACCAAGACAGATGCAAAACTAGGGTTCGGGGGTCAAAACGCGCGGCCGGGTGCCCCGAAAACAGGCTGTTAAACATCGAAAGTGGCGTGCGACCACAAAGGTGGTCTTCCAGGCCACAATGTCCCTCCAGAGAGAAGAAGCAAGGTGTGTGCCAAAAACCGTACCAAACGGAGAAAGTTAAGCGGTCCCGAACCAAGGCGCACGGTCGACGGCTCTGAAAATCGAAAACTGGTCTCCAAACAGGAAAAGTGGCCTATGACCATGAAAAGTAGCCTACAGCCACTGAAAGATGTTCTACAGGACCTTTCCCTCTCTTCGGGAAGAGAAAACAAGACCTGGTTCGCAAACCGAGGCAAAACACAAAAGGGTCCCGAGGTCCGGGGGTAAGGCTCTCAGCCGAAACTCCGAAACCTTAGAACGAGCACAACAAGCACCATCACCGAGTGCTCAATCGATGACGTCTAAATCTTAAGGTCGGTAAAAAATGGGGTGTCTACAAGGAGACAAACCGTCCGAATGACCGGGCAAGAGAGTCAAACTGTGGCCCTGACTGTAAAAGCCAAGGTAAAGGTCGCCGCAGTGACCGAACGGAATACCCCCGCGATGACGCAGCGGATGCGAACAGAAAGTTGAACGCTCAAACGGGCATCACCACGGTATTTAAGATACTGATTTATCGCATACTTAGTGAAATCCGCGACGAGGATTACGTCCAGTTTCCCGCCAAGTTAGGCGATGTGTAAAACGGTTTCAATCCGCGATACCACTGCACATTCCATAGAGAGCGAGGGCACCGGACGAAGGACTGTTTGCCTCTAAAGCAACACTTGCAGGAGCAGGTCGCAGCCGGTCACTTAGACTTTTACATCGATGGGGGCGTTAGAGCCGCGCACCACGCCCCGGCTGATCCGAGTGGTTCGGATGACCTAGAGGCGCCCCCTCAAGGAGTGGTCAATGTAATCCACGGCATAGTGGAGCCGGCGTGGGTATGCGAGCTCCGAGGAATGATCAAAAAAGCGGAGCATATAAGGGAAGTTTTGTCAGTCTAGCCCGCGATCAAAAGGGGCAAGACCGAGGAGAAAGATGTGATTAGTTTCTCAACTAGGGACCTAGAGCGCATGCAAACGCCGCACAATGATGCCCTAGTAGTCACCCTCTGCGTCAGAGACTTCGATGTCAAGCGCATCTTGATTGACCAGGGAAGCTCGATTGAGATTATGTACTACGACATCTTCAAGCAACTCAAACTCCGGGATACAGACTTGGCTCCGGCAACTTCGCCACTAGTTGGTTTCAACTCACAACCGGAGTGGCCTATGGGAGAGATAATTTTACCAGTCAAAGCCAGATCCGTGGTCAAGCAGGTGGAGTTCTGGGTATTGAAGGTGCCGTCCACATATAACCTGATCTTAGGTAGGGAATGGCTTCACGCTATGCAGGCGGTAGTGTCAACCTACCATCAGGTTATGAGGTTCCCCTCGACTATGGAGGAAGTTGAGGAAATTTAGGGTGATCAAGTCATGTCAAAGTAATGTTTCGTGGCAGTGAATGGGAGCCGAGCTGCCAAGGCTTCGTGCAAATGATTGAAGGTCCGGAAGACCAAAGTGTCCTTGATAACGTGGGCACCAAGGCCAAGGAAAAGGCTGTTGAAGAGTTTGTGGAAATGCGGATCGACGCCGACAGTCCAAACAAGTTCTTTTTGATAGGGTCAAGCATGACCGCCCAAGAAAGGACCGAGATGGTAGAGTTCTTGATGGCGAATATCGAAGTCTTCGCATGGACGCTGTACGACATGCCTGGCATTGAGATACTTTCCTATCTCGGATGCATTGGGGAAAATATTTTTCGTAGAAAATTTCTTTAAACCTATCCCATGTCACCCCCTCATTATCATTTCGGACTAACATCCACCATCTCCTAGCCTCTTCCTTGAGTGTGAATGCTGCTAACAAAACTTTCTGTGCCTCAGTACACGGAAATACCTCAAATATTTTCTCAGTTTCTAAAATCCAAGCCTCAGCTTTTAACGGTTCAATACCTCCCAGAAATTCCGGTGGTTTCATCTTATTGTATTTCTATGTTAGTGTTATCATATCATAACTAACTGGTTCAAGTACACATGTTTGCCCTTGTTGCTGTTGTTTCAGATTTTCAGTTAAGGCTCCAACCATTTCCTCCAACCGACTAATTCTAGCGTCAGAAGATTCAGATTCGTCTACGTTCCTTGTTCATTCCATTGATCTACACACAAATAGGGTAACATTAACAGAGGGAAAGTCCTCACTGATTTCACATTTCCTTTCATATCAAATGGTTTTACACTGCTAGTTCAATTCAGATACAGTCACATGATTCCTTACTTTCATGCGTTCATATTCACATAGATTCCACATTCGGTATTTGAAATTAACATTACATGTTATTCCACTTAACTTCTTTGATCATGCACAAAGGTTTCATTTCAATTCATTTTCAATAAGGATGTGTTCATAGTAGTTCACACACTTAAACATGATGATGCAATGCCCATATTTTCATTTCTAGGACATCCTATAGCTCATATGGATTCGTGTGTGCGGTATAACTCATGCTCTGATACCACTCTGTCACGACCCAAACCCGCCCCTATAGGTTTAGCATTGTAACCGGCCAATAATCCTTGGATTACCGAAAGCCTCTGAACAGATAAGCATATAATAAGGGGCTGCAGAAGCAATATACAAAAATTATAATTGTCCAATGAGCTGTGTTGACTTACATGGAACAGAATATTTAAAACTTTAAAAGACATATCTGACAGTCAACCAATAGTCAAACATACATTATACCCACACACTTAATATTTTAAGTACAGCCAACAAGTTTCATAACATAGATATACATGTACAGAATCAACAGGGCCTCAACACAAGCTACATTGGGAACCTCCACGGGAGGCACAAAGGCTGGCTGACAACAGAAACACAGTCCCCCACAAAACCTTCGGGCTTGCACTCCAAAATGCTCACCTATATACATATATATACAAACTGTGAGCTAAAGCCCAGTGAATAACATTAAGGTAAAGGGGTTAGTGAACGAAATCCGAACATTTTGTACGTACAAAACAGATCATAGCATAATCATAGTCATCTCATATCAAAACATAATAATGGCATATTCCATAGAACACAGAACAGAACAGAACATCTTCTGACTAGAGTAACCGGTCCCGGACACCGATTAAACACATATCACCACAATGAAGTGGCTAACGAGATCTCGTAAATGTCATGGACCCGCATTTTCATGTCGTCCCCCATGACTTGGGACTATCTATGGATGCCATAATAGATTTCAAACTTCGAATGTTCGTTCACAAAAACATATATCATTTCAGAAAGCATAGCTTATCACATTTCATTTGGAACATAATTTCATATAAACGTATCTTTACGATAACGTTACTCACAGTGGTTCCGTAGATGGTCAATCACTTCTTGGACGTTGACCTACAATCACAAAGGCACATAACACAACGTATCTCATCATTACACATGTACTTGGCCAACACGGCTTAGCTTTCATTACGTTGGTTCATGTTCATTCTTATCACAATGTTAGAACACACACACCCTTGCATTCTCTTAACTTAGCACGTTCATTCATTAGTGTGTTTCTAACCCATAACCTCATTACTATAGCTCAATTAAAGCTTAGGAATACCTAAGATGCAATGAGGATGTCAAAACTTGCCTTGAAACACTTAGGCAAAATTTCAGAATTTTAGGTCCTCGCTCGAGCGAATCTTTCCTCGCTCGAGCGGACATGCAGAAATGAAACTCCGCTCGAGCGTAAACTTCCTCGCTCGAGCGGACACGCAAAAATATGAGTGGTTGCTCGAGCGCACGTGCCTTCGCTCGAGCGATCTGCAAATGATGCAAAACTTCTGGGAGCTTGCATTTCACGCTCGAGCGGACTTTTGGTCGCTCGAGCAGAGTGCACAATCTTAGAGTGGTCGCTCGAGTGAGAACTCCTTCGCTCGAGCGTGGATGCAATTTTCTGGAATTTCCAGATTGCATCCTCAAACTCAAATTCGACTTTTGGTGCATCAAAACCAATCCTCTTGGGCTAATTTTCTGGAAAACACTTCATGACTCATAATATTACATGTTTCAAAGATCAATTTGAGAAATCAAAGCCCAAGGGTAGTTCATTTAAATCCAATTTCAAACCAAAATTCATGAACATGATTTCTATGTGATATGCATGAACTTTTCTTGTTTCAAACCTCTTAAAGCATGATCAAATACCTCATAGCAACTTAAAACTTGATGATTAGGTGGAAAACAAGATGAACTCATGGATTAAACCAATAATGTGGACATGCATGCAAGAATCTCTATGAAAACAACTTGAAACCCAAAAATCAATTCATGAACATGACATGCAAGAACTTCTCCCACTTTAAACCTTTCATAACATGATCAAACTTGGTAATTTGCTGGAAAATAAAATGATATCATGGTCTTCAATCCATATGTAAACATGCATGGAAGTTTCTATGAAAATTAACTTCAAAATGTAAGAATTTATGCATGCATGCATGATTTGAAACTCAACTCCTCATTCTAAGCTTTGTTACATGTTTAAACTCATAACCTTGAAGAAATCTCATGTTAAATGGCTTAGGTTCACAATTTAAGGGTTAAGTTCTCACCTAGAGCCTTCAATTTAAGGTAGAGAAGCTCAATTTTGTAGAACTCCTTCAATCTTCCAATTTTCTAAACAAAATTCATGTTAAGTTTAACTCTTCCTATTTCTCTCTCTCTCTCTCTCTCTAGCCGGTTCTACACTCTCAAAATGGCTAAAAATATGCTATGAAATAAGGCTCAAATGTGTTGGAGAAATAGGCCACTAAAGGTGGCAAAATGGTAATTAAGGCTAACTCTTTAATTAGCTTATTTTAATCTAATTTGATCATACCAAATCACATTTTAATTAGTTATACCATAAAATCACATTAATTCTAGTGATCATAAAACATTAATCAATTTCTGGTTCGGTCGCCGATAAGGCCTTCAATTTACAGTTTCAAACGTAAATCATGAACAGATAATTTAACAGTCAACAGATAGAAAGCCAATTATGACGCAAATTACATATTAATCTCGTAATTCATCTTATTCACTTAATTAACATCCTTAATTACTGATTAGTGGCTAATCACGGGTCAAGGTTATTACAATACAAGGCCTTTTTTATCTCTCTTTCTTGAATCTTTTAATGTCGTCTTCTGAATTTCATTTAAATTTCCTTCATCTTCGAGAGTAGCTGGCTCGTTATATCCTCGATCCACTAACTCCCATAAATCTTGTGAGGCTAGTAGGACTTGCATTTGAATACTCCAATTTTCATAATTCTCCCTGCTCAATTTTGGAAACTAGGGTTGAATTATTTGTGTTGGGCATTGGTTGACTTTAAGAAATCTACAAATTTTCAGGATGTAATTTGGAAATTCTGACCGTACAGATGTGTCTAGAATATTCCAAATAGTTGGAAAGCAATATTGGATAACCAAAAACGGACTTCAAACAGCTTAGATCTAGCAAAAAATAATTGAACGGTTCAGATCGACGGAATCTAGAACTTCTAAAAAGCACCGGATAATTTCTCCAGATAGGATGACATCAGTGTGATGTTAATGGCGTGGCTCCACTCGATCTGTGGCTTGGCGGTGCGGCTCCTTTGCGACTCAACTCGGCATGTGGCTCGGCTCGGCTCGGTTTAACGGCTCAGCTTGACGTCAATAATGACATCAACTCTTGGATACAGATCCGGGCTAATGGATCAGATTGTACGCCAGACGGGTCAGACTCTGCAAATCTAGGCGAAGAAGACACGTGGTAACGCGTGGGCACGTTACTGCACGTGGTGACGGCGTCGACGGCATGTGCAGGCTCTGTGGGACTCGATTTTCAGCATGGTTTTTTGCAATGTGATCGTTTTGATGAAACCTACACACTGGTGTGATCAAAAGTTTATTTCAACAACTTTGATTTCTGGACAAGATTTGAAACGATGCTCTGTTCTACTGTTTTTTTTTTTTTTTGAAAAAACAGGCCCTTCCGATGCTCTAATACCACTATTGATGGGAGAGGGACTTCAAACTACTTATGGTAGCTTGAAATAAAATTCAGAGAAATAAATTTGGGAGATAAACAAACAAACTTTATCAATTACTAAAAACAATTACAGAACAAGGTGAGAACTCTCTCTGTCTCTCCAACTCGTACACTCCTTTCTTCTTCTCTCCCACACTCTGGCAACGAGCCGGGGGGGGCGGGATCACACTCCCCATCCCCGATAGTACAAATTTCCCCGTCCCCCGACCTCAATCCCCGACGGGGAATTCTCAAAATACAATAGCTATATATAAGTAAAACTAGTAAAGATAAAACCATTAAATGCAGATGTAGCTAAGTCTGTGAATTTCAAACTGTTGCAATCACTTTTGTAAAACTTGATTTCAGCTGCCATACTTCTACTCTTAGGCCCGTTTTTTTTTTTTTTTAATTATTATTATAGGTGAAGCAAGATTACTTCACAACAATTTTGACCACAGAAATAACAAAGATGGGAATCACAATCTGTGAGATCCTTCTGACTTGGTATATAGGAGGTTGATTGCTGGTTGTTTATTGAACGAAAAATAATATGATTTATCAAGAGAGAAGTGATGGAATATGGCAATGATTCAATCAATAATCTAATCTAATATATTATGATAACAATAACTAAAGACTTGCAGTCTTATTTTTATGGTTTTTATGATTAAGGTCTAAACTCAGAAGTGGTTGGATTGAGCATCATTTCGAAAATAAAATTATATTTTGCGATGCTCTAAACGTGTAGTATATCGCTTCTTCTTCTTCTTCATTTTTTATTTTTTATTTTTTTATTTTTTTATTTTTTTATGTGCTGTGCCCTGATTCTAAGGGATTATCAAGTTGCAAAAGAATTAATTAAATCATTTTTGTCTCTTCTGGGCGAGGAAGGAGGTAGATAATTTTTACTAGGGTCTGTTTGGTTGTGTTTTGTTTTCTGTTTTCTATTTTCATTTTCCAGAAAAATGCAGAGAACTTATGTAACAAATTGTTTCCAAAAACAGTTTTCGGAGAAATGTTATGAAACAACCCACTCTTTAGGAAACACACAAAAAAGTAGTTTTGAATTTTCCAAAACAGTTTTTGCACAAAAACAATGAGAAGTTTTCTGTTTTTTATTTTCTTTTTTCAGAAAACACAGAATTTATTTAACAGTTGTTTCTGAAAACAGTTTTCGGAAAAATGTTATGAAAACAACCCACTCTTTATGAAACACAAAAAAAATGTTTCCAAATTTCCAAAACAGTTTCTGCACAAAAATGAAAAAGATGAATGTTTTTGAAATTTCTTGAAAACAAGGAAAAAGAAAATCAAAATAAAAAAGGAAGAGGAAAAAAAAAAAAAATTACCAAACAGGCCCTATGCAACTGAAACTCCCTCCATTCCTTCGTCCTCTCTCACCCTTTCTGACTTCTCACAATGTCATAGATTACATTATCTCCAGTAAAACATTCTACAGTACCTTGTTCAAAAGAAATAAGAATGATGCATTAACTTACCTCATCAATCTTTTTAGTTTAAACTTTAATCCCAAAGACAACCTACAAATCCATATAGACATCTCTTCTTTTGTCTCTTCTCTTCTTCAACACCTTGAAGTATGCAGGTTTTTGCAAAACTATGACTGCTAATGGAGAAAGAATTTGTTGAACAGAGAAGTCAACCATCTCTGTCATTGTAACTAGAGTTGGTTAAATACTGGCGCAATTTTGTTCTTTTTATCTCCCCTAGAAATAAAGGAAGAAGCTTAAACATGATGGTGCCGTTTGGTAACACTTATATTTTCAGTTTTCTGTTTATATTTAAAAAATTTTAAAAACTCAAATAAAAATTTATTTGGTAAATTTTTGATTTATAAATCAGTGGTCTCAGTTTATAAATTTGGCCAAAAAATGTAAACTCAAAAATGTGTTTCCGTTTTGAGTTTTTTTTTTTTTTTACTTCCAAACACTAACCACCACCCGCCACCATTTTCCACCACCGTCTTCCACCACCACCACCCACCCTCCACCACCACCTGCTACCACCACTCACCACCCACGTGCCACCACTACCCACCACCCACCTGCCACCCACCACACACCACCCACTCGCCACTACCACCCACTCCTCGCCACCACTACCACCACCACCGCCATCACCACCACCCACCTGCCATCCACCGCCCACCACCACCACTACCATCCACCTACCCGCCACCACCACCACCACCCACCTACCACCACCCACCACCATCCACCACCACCTACCATCCGCCACCCACATGCCACCACCACCCATCACCCGCCACCACCACCCACCACCACCACCACCACCGCCACCCACCCACCCACCATCACCACTCGCTATCCGCCACCCACCACCCGTCACCACCCACCCACCCACCACCACCACCCGCCACCCGTCACCCACCTGCCACCACCACCCCCCACCCACTCGCTACCACCCACAGTCACCCACCCACCCACCCACCACCACCACCCCACGCCACCACCCACCACCACTCGCTACCCACCACTTATCGTCACCACTTTCCACCACCGTCTTCCGTCGCTACTTGTCATTTCACACTCTTTTTTATATTTTTAAATTTATTTAAATATTTTGTCAATTACTAAACGCGTTTGTAGTTTATGTTTTTTTAAAAATAAACAAAAATCAGTTTATAAAATCTTTGTAAATATAAATTAAAAACGTAAACGTTACCAAACAGACCCTAAGACTCTGAACTCCCTATGTACCTCTCTCTCTCTCTGACTTTTACCAAACACGATCATATATAATGGCGGTGTTTGGGAACTTAACTTTTGGATTTTTTTTAAATTTTTTTCACTAAAAGACAAATTGATTACAAAATTAAAAAAAAATAAATCCAAACAAAATATCACATTAAACCCCATAATCATTTCACTTTTTCTCTCACAAATATCACATCCAACCACAAAAAAATTCAATTATTTTTCCAAACGCAAAAAAAAAAATTATCCAATAATATTCTACAACTAAAAAGACCTACAAAAAAACTCACTTCCCAAACACCCACAATTACTGTTTTTCCCCTCCTCCCTATTGTTTTCCTTGGGCCTATATGATTGGACTAGCTTCATTTGGAGGAAGAAACATAGAATATACTTAGTTATGCTCTAACAACTGAGGAATATATTATTCTTGTTAGGGATGCCTGTAGAATTATCAAAGACTGCGTACTTAATCACTCCTCTCTACAACACGCATTAACCCAAAAAATAAATAAAAATTTATTAATAAAGGCAATAGAACATATAAGACAGTACAAATCATGGTGCAATTAACCCAAAATACTGCTAAATTATTTATGTACTAAAAAGTTTGAACTCTGATGGATTAAGCATCGGTTTAACTAGAAAGTCAACTACCTTGTCATTGTAACTTGTGTTGGTGGAATACCATTTTTTATTCGTGGGGCCTGGGCATGAGCCAATTTATATAAGTAATTCTCTCTCTCTCTCTCTCACAGAAGGACTTATTGTAATACATGGACCATATTATCTACAGTACAATACTTTCAACTTCGTTGTTCAGAGAAGTAAGCACGATGCATTGCCTTATCTCATCAATCTTTGTAAAACATACAAACAAGCATGATGTGGCCTTACATTTATCAAAAAAAAGCATGATGTGGCCTTACCTCATCAATCTTTAGTCTAAAGCCAAGGTGAAGACTGCACATATATACACATATATATTTATGCATCTTCCCTTCTGTTTCTTGTCCTATCATTTCCTACTTGAGTCTTTCCTGGTTTATCCAGTATGGCTCAATTGGTTGGTGATGATGAGATAGAATCACTGAGAATTGAACTTGCAGAGATAGGAAGAAGTTTGAGGTCATCGTTTCAGCGCCATACCTCTAGTTTCAGAAGCATTTCAGCTTTGAGTTCTGTAAAGGATGACGTTGATGATGAATACGCCTTACTGTGGGCTGCAATTGAGAGACTGCCTACATTTGAGAGGTTGAGATCATCTTTGTTTGATGAAAATGATGGAAGCAAAGTTGATGCGCAAGGAAAACGGATAGTCGATGTTACCAAGCTTGATGCTCTAGAACGAAATATGTTTATTCACAAGCTCATCAAACACATTGAGAATGACAATCTTCGCTTGTTGCATAAACAGAGAAAAAGAATAGACAAGTAAGTTTTATTTGTTTGTTTTTTCCTTCGTGTGCCAAAATATATGGCTATACATATCTATATAGGCATGCACAGAGGTTACTCCTTTATTTCCAAACTTAAATTCATAATCACAGAAATCAAGTTGTGAAACAGAAATTAAGTTTCTAGTAAAAATAGGAACATAAACTGCGTTTACTAAATCTAAAATGAAAACAAAGTCTAAAATTAGACGGAGGATGCCAATAGCCTCATTGTCCACTTTTATTCCATTCCTGACCATAATGGTCTGTTCTCCTTTATTTAGTTTCTAACTTGTAAGGTATTCCTGCATTGAATTTTGTTATGTGAATACTTGCACTAGTGTCAATCCACCAAGAATTTGGTGGAACCAAAAAGGATTAAGACACAAAACATTTGGTGTTACATTTCTTGTCCAACCAACCTTTAAAACTTAGACAGTCTTTTTTTATGTTTTTTTTTATTAGCAAAAATAAAAACCTTTTATTGAAAATAAACCAAACAAGAATGAAGTTTACATCGAAAAAGGGTGGAAAAGCAGAAACGCATCATAGGATACTACCCAATCCCAACTAGGTTGGCACTGAGAAGATAGCCTAATCATCTGCAAGCTTAACCACAAAAGGTTGGAGAGAGACCAACCCAAGCAAGAAAAACAACAAAAGCTAAACCTACAACAGCTAGGACTTAGCAGAATCAGCATTAGCAGACTTAGCTACATTAGAAGCATAGCAACAACCCCAACAGAGGCAAGACACAGCAGCAGTGCTCACAGATGCAAAAACTCAGATGCATAGCCCAGAAGAATCACAAAATGCACAACTGCACACCCATTCCAGCAAACACATCAAACCATCCACCCATACACTTGGTACATAATCTGATCTAAGCATCAGACCAGCATCAACCAACTAAATTTGCAAAACTTAGCATACCAATACATCTCCTAGCCTAGTAACCAATACAAACACATCAATAGCAGAACACTAGCAGGACATAGCAAACACCATATCAAGCATAACAAAATATACCAATATATTAGACAATTAGACCTTCACAGAGCACACTCTCATAACAACAACCATGCTTAGTCCACCCTCAACCATCAACACATCTTCCACTGAGCACTGCTTCCATCTGTATAGCTTAGTTCCCATTCTTTCGACAGAAATGGCATCGAATCTTATTTTCTTCATTAACCTTGTGAGTTTCATCATTTGCATTCTTCTTCTTCTTACTTTTGCTTTTCTTGAAAATCTTTTTGGTTGGACCCAAGGTGGTAAGGTGAGCCATATCGGGCTTTTTAGGTTTAAGCCTCTCTTCTTCTTGAACACACATGGCAATTAATTTGCTCATCTTTCACTTATCTTTCTACGTATTATAATTGATCTTGAAAGGATCAAATTGCATAAGAAGAGAAGTCATAATGAAATGAACAAGAAAACCTTCAGAAATTTCTATGTCCATTCCCTTTAATTAAGAGGCCATGTCATTTATCTTTAAGATATGTTCACGAACACCATTCAAACTATCATATTTCATTGTCATCATTTTAATCATGAGAGTACTAGCAATGGATTTGGAAGTTTCAATGAATTATTTTTCAATAGATTTAATATATCCCACTGCACTTTCAGAAGCAGGGATTGCTCCTTGAATTGTAGGCATAATTGAGCCTTTCATAATCATTAAACTTAAGCGATTAGAGTGTTCCCATTTTTCATATAAAGCCATGTGTTCCTTAGAATTTGTATCATTAGGCTTTGTAAGTGCTGGCTCTCTTAATGCATAGTCTAAATCCATAATTTTCAAAACAATTCTAATTTGTTCCTTCCATTTCTTAAAATTAGTTCCACTCAAAGTTTCAATACCAGATAAGTAATTATTAATTGTAGTAGGATTCAATGCTGTAAACACATAATATCCATTATATAACTTAATATAATCAAGAAAACTACTTTTCACAAGTCATGAATAAAAATAACACCACAAGTTAAATATATCTAACTAAACATAATTAATTAGATATGAAATCAAATTATTCTTCCATTGGGCCGAATAACAATATATTTTAGCAATTTTATAAAAATAAATGAGATGACTAATAAAAATAAACAACATAAAATAAAATAAAATAATCATTAACACCGTAACAAGTTTATCACTGTTGGGCAGAAAAACTCAATGTCTTATATTATTTTATTAACTAAAACACGTGAAAAGTTTATTACTGTTGGGTAGAAAAACTCATTGTCATATTTATTTTACTAATCATCTCAATTATTTAAAACATACATAGTGTTGAATCTCCGTTGGGTTGATCAACAATGTATCAACTCATAAGATGTGTAACAAAACATTATAAACCTTCGTTGGGCTGACTAACAAATGTATCAACTCATAAGGTGTGTAACAAAATATTACAAGCGCATAAACCATTATCTTAATTATTACTTCTTCAATAATATATAATTTTTTTATTTTAATATCAATAAAATAAAAGATTAGCAAAACAACAAAGATAAAATTGATGCACTAGTTACGCAAAATATCGCCATAAAATGAAATTCATACTTACGCGTACATATACTCTTACATCATTGCCTTGCAAGGATGTAAGGATGGGTAATTGGGTTAACCTTTAAATTGATTCTTGTAGGGTTGGTGTAAAATTGCCGACAGTGGAAGTGAGATATAACAATTTGCGAGTGGAAGCAGAGTGTGAGGTGGTTCATGGCAAGCCCCTTCCAACTCTATGGAATTCTTTCAAAAGCATTCTTTTTGTAAGTATCTAATTTTCTTGAAGTAACATTATAGCTTATTGTTGGTATGCATTTGGGTAGGTTTTGTCCACCTGCGGATATTGTCTGGGTTAAGGTTTTCATGGATATGAGTTGATTCTAGATCAATACAACCGTGCTCTACCTGCCATCTAAATTTCAACCAATTTATTTTAATTAATTATTTCTAATGGTTAAGATTTATTTTCAATAAAAAAGTCAAATAGCCAAAGATTTTATTTTCTCTATAAAAAAATTCAAAAAGCCAACAAATTATACAAAAAAAAAAAAAAAGAAAGTCAGATTCTATTTTCTCTATACTTTTAAAACGTTTTTCGTAAAAATCTAAAAAATATCCAAAAACATACTAGTTTTTTTTATCTTATATTTTAGCCAAAAAGCCAAAAATTACTAAGGTCAAGTTTGTGAACTTGTAAAAAAGCTAAAAAGTCAAAAAGTTACTCAAAAAGTTAAAAAGTTAACACTATTTATCAAAAGTCAACAATTACAGCTACACAATTCCCAATTCAAATTTTTCCCTACAAATTAATTTTTACAATTTTTTATCACACATTTTTCCATAAAAAGTCAAAAAGTTAACCCAAACATCCATATTTTCAACCTCAATTTTTTAGTCCAAAAAGACAAAAAGTACACTTATTTAGGACATCCCAAACAACCCCTAAAATAGCCTATTCCCAAACTCTGGATAATTTTCTCTTTTTTTTTTAATTTTTAATTTTTAATTTTTATCCAATGTTATCGAACTCGTTGCATTTGTTTCTGAATCTGCATTCACATTTATGTTTCCATTTCAGAGAAGAAGGACCAGCCCTTAAGCTGAATATTTGGTGGTTTTGTGTTTGTATTGTATAAGTCAAACATTTATCAGTGTATAACTCAGTAAAAATAAAAAATGATCCATGTATTGTTTGACTTGCTGTTTAGTTGCAAAAACAAATGGTCAGGGAATCCATGTTTTGGGTTTATCATTTCCAAAAGCAGCCTTTAATAAATTAGAACCGCTGTTATCCATGCAAGTGCCTAAATTGATTAATTGGTGAAATTTGCTAAACAGGATTTGGTCAAGCTTCCTGGTATGAAGTCACAAGAGGCCAGGATTACCATCGTTGATGACATCAGTGGAATCATTAAGCCTGGAAGGTGTGTTTGAAGCTTAGGGGATCTAATTTGTTTTTTTTTTTTGGGTCTCTCCTTATCGCCATACGTACCTTCCTTTTTTTCCCCTATTTTTTGTAAGTATCCGGCATTGTTTGGGAAAATGCTATTTTAGTAACTTTTTGACCTTTTACGAAAGATGTGCAGAAAAGTAGAAAGAGTGATATAGTTACTTGAGGCAAATTGTTCTACTCCAGTGCAATGGTTGACTATTGATATTCATTGCATATGGTCACACCCTCACAGACAGCTTTCCTTATCTTGTTATCAGTATTCAAATTGTTGATAACGCAGACAGCTTTCCATAAAACATGACTTGCCTTATGACAAGTATTATTCTCCCTTTGAAATCAATACATATATATGTTGATAACAGACTCGAAATTTAGAGCTTGCGTGGTAATTGAATCAATTTGACTCTTTCAATTTGTTGAGTTAAACAACTCAAACTATATATGTGTTTTCAGTGTTGCTATAGTGGTTTGTATTTTCACTTTGGAAGCTCCACTGCACTGGTCCATCCTTTCATTTGTAACTGAAATTGAATACTGATGAATGATTGCAGTTAGTATTTGGAATTTGAGCTGTTTAATATTTGGTTTAATATAATAAAATTTGACAAGCATGACAAGTTTTAAGGTTGAATTACCACCGTTAACATCGAAAATGAGTATAACTTGGGTAAACAATTTTATTGTGGATTATTAGGTCAAGTCTTAATCATTGAACCAATGGTCACCCCTCCCAAACACACATTAATGTGTACTAATTGGGTGTTGTTTTTAATCCATCTTAGTGTTTTACATGCTTAGTGAACTTCTGTTATCCATGCCTTTGAGTATCTGTTTCCTATCTTATGCTGTTTGTGGAAAGATATCTTTCTAAAGTTTCAAAATCATGAAAAGAAATCCCATTTCATCAAAAAAAAAAAAAAACTTCTTGGAAAATTTGCATATTTTAATATGCTACTCAAGTAGGCTTATTTTTGCTGCAGGATGACTTTGCTGCTTGGTCCTCCAGGATGCGGAAAGACTACTTTATTGAAAGCACTTTCTGGAAATCTAAACAAATCTCTCAAGGTCTCTAGCTTTTTAAAATGATTAATATTCTTAATAACAGAAATGTTGGTAGATACTTGATCAACATTAAAATGAACAATAATGATTTTAAGTATAATTAAAACCTGCTTGGACTTTACAAACTAAACTGTTTTGGGTTCTAATTGGTATCGTCTTCTAAGGAAAGGGTTGGTTTTAGCTGATTCGTATGTTTCTCATATGGAAAATCATATACAAGTTCATTTGTTAGACCTAATAATGTGTAAGTGAGATAATTGGTTGATGATTAAAGAAGATAGGAGAAAGAGAGTTGCCTTACATATTTTAATTGGTTGCCACATCATTAGGTTTGAAAAGTGAGTCTAATTTTTGGGCTAGAATAGCAATGCCCTTTTCATATACTCTCAAGCACTGTCGTTTAATCTTGAAAGTTGGCTCAACACATAAATATATAGAAGCAAATAGAAACTACTGTATAGCCTTATTCAACTTTGTTACAAGTTAATAATATTCTCTTCCAAGAAAATTATATTCTGCTGGTCTTTTGCCTAGCAGATATATGCTTCTAAGCTCCACCCAATTTATTGAAGTGAGCCAGCTATCATTTAGTCTTGGTTACAACACTGGGAGAACTGTTAACTTGGAGTTAATGAACAATGCAAAAAATTGGGCTCCTGAATTTCTAGTGCAAAAAGTGGACAATGAATTGCATTCCACATATACTCGATTACCACAAAAACCCACAATTTACTCTGCTACCCATAAGAAACAGGATATAACTACCGTTCTATTGATTACTTTAGTTCATTACATCTGGTGTGCTTAGTTTAACATTAGACACAATCATTGAACTCTTTTTTCGTTGCCTTCAAGAGCTATTTTCATACATATTTCCTACATTTTGACATAGTTTCCATATGTTCATCCTTTTTCTGCAACAGGTTGCAGGAGAAGTTTCTTATAATGGGTACAAATTGGAAGAGTTTATTCCCCAGAAAACTTCTGCGTATATAAGTCAAAATGACATACACATCCCTGAAATGACTGTGAGGGAAACACTTGATTTTTTTTCATTTGTCGAGGCGTGAAGCCGAAAGCGGTATGGGTGCTTCAAACAAGCAACAAGGATCATATTATTTGTAGATTCCTTATCAACTAATGGTACTAATGGTAATTGAAGTAAATTGTTTCTTGCTTGCCAGATATTATGATTGAGGTCAGCGAAAGGGAGAAACAAGCAGGAATTGTTCCAGACCCAGACATAGATACTTACATGAAGGTAATTTTGGTTTCTCTGGTCTTCTTTTTTTCCCTTGTTTCAGGGGTTTCCACTATGTTTCTTGAGGGATGGAATCTCTGGAATCTGGAATGTTACCCCATGAGAAACCAGAGTCCGTGCATCTATACAGGCTTTTGTCAGTTTTGTAGGAATACACGGGTATTATTTTTTCTGTGTGCATATGGAATGGTGATGGTCTGAGTGTGTGTGTGTGTGTCTCTCTCTCTCTCTCTTTCTCTCTCTCATTTATCTTTATTTTTCATTTTTAATTATTAGAGGCTTGAAACAACTTTCTCTCAGGTTTCCTAATTACATTTTCCAACTTTAGTGATAAAGAGAAACAAATGGTTCATAGAAACTTGCAAGCTTAATCTTTTGCATAAGAATTGTGTATTGATAATAATTCTATCAAAACAAACAGAAGTGCAACAATGGAGTCAGCATAAATTTATAATATTCGGAGCTTATTGTGAATTAGTAAGAAAATCAGATTACGAGCGCAATAGTAGTGGTGTGAATGACAGTGCTATTGATGGCAACTCATTTAATTGATGTAGGTAAAAAAATTTGTTACGTACTTCAAAAACAAAATTCTAATCTCTAATTTGGAGGAATCTTTTCACAAAACACAGACGCTTGGCCCAAATTCTTGTTGGGGAATTTTCAAAATGGGTTTTCAAAATTTATTGTTTAATTTTTAGGTGTTTTCAAAACCTTTCTTGTTTTTTTTGGAAAGCTTGCAATAAGCTTGGGGATTTTGTCCTACATCGGAAAGAGAGGAAAACATGGAGCACTTAATAAAGTGTTACATGAAATATTTCTTTAAATGTGGAATTGTGGGATGGATGCTAGTGTACATGCACTCACACCGCAAGCACCATCCGCACATGTGCGCATGGCGTGGGCAGTGGCTTGCGTGGCGTTTGATGGCGCACTTTGCACAGACACATTGGCATAAGGCGCCGTAAGGGCGCTTTCCTATTTGCATTGGACATGTTGGAGCGATAACGTAGATCCAACGTGGCATGGGTGACGTGGAATACAGTCAGCTTTATGTGGCAGTGATGTGGCGTCCGTTGGCGGTTTGATCATAGCCGTTGATTGGAGATACGTGCGATCGTGCGGATGAGATGGCACTCGATCGTGATTAGGTATGATCAGTCAACGCATCTATTCGGTGTGAGAATGATCTACATCATAGATCGTTGATCCAATGGTCAGATCTGATCGGATGCGATCCAGGGATATGGCCATTCGATTAGATACATCAAGGCCTATAAATAGGCTACGAAATCAGCCATTTCAATCCATCCAAAAACTCAGAAATCATTCCCTTAATTCTCTCTCTCTTCCTCTTAATTTAGAGTTTTCGATCAATAATTTTTTAAGCAAGTTTTTGCTTTTCTTATTGGTAATCAAATTTTGCAAACTTGATTACCAGTGTCTTGGTTTTCTTGATTATATCAAGAGTATTCTGATCTACTATCGTCAGTGCAGACGCCGGTAGACTTGATCTTTAGATCATGCTTCATTGTATCCTGGAAGCGAATTTGTTGTAATCCCCTGTGCACCTTTTTGGTGGGTGCAAAGCAAATATTGTCTTTAGGAGAGCGACTAAGTAACACAACTTGAAGCAGCAAATTTCTATTTTTTATAGACAAGATCATTGCCAAGTTTTGAAGACCCGAAGACCATCAACTGAAGAATTCAAGACGAAAGACGAAATGTTCCAACAATCTAAAGACAATATTTGGATATGGCGATGTCTATTTAGAAAATAACTTAAGATTTCATGAAGCTTGACCGATTTAATGGAGGAAATTTTCGACGTTGGCAAAAGAAGATGAGACTATGGAGCAAGAAGACGAGACTATGGAGCAAACCCGTACCAAAACCAAATGGGAGAATGACAACTACATTTGCTGATGACACATTCTGAATGCGTTGTCAGACTCTCTGTTCGATGTGTATCAACATCTGGAAACGGCAAAGCAACTCTAGACATATTACAGTCAAAGTACCTCACCTAGAATGCCACTAGTAAGAAATTTCTTATTAGTAATTTTATACGTTTTACTATGATTGATACAAAGCCCATTATGGAACAATTCCATGAGGTCCAACATATTCTGAGTCAGTTTCGACAAAAGAATATGAACATGGATGAATCTATTGTAGTTTCGTCTATAATAGAGATACTGCCATCTTCTTGGAAGGATTTTAAGAAAACTCTGAAACACAAAAAAGAAGATCTAACTTTAGAGGAATTGGCTCAACACCTTCAAGTTGAGGAAGAGTCAAGACTTCTTGAAAGTAAAGATAACCTATTGGCCCAGACTTCCAAGATTCACATAGTGGATGATGGTAAGAAGTTTAACAAAAAAAAGTGTAAGCGCGACCCTTATCCTAAGAATGATGCTAAGAAGCCGAAAAGCGCTTTTGTCGGCATTGTGGCAAGCAGGCACTTTTAAAAATAAATGTCGGTTATACAAGAAGAAACTATAAGCATTAAATGCCAAGAACAAGTTCGTAGCTATTGTATCTGAGGTGAACATACTCGAAGATGCTGGCGACTGGTGGATTAACTTAGGAGCAACAAGGCACGTCTACATTGACAAGAGTCGTTTCACTACTTATGAACAAGTGAGTGATGGAAAAGTTTTCTACATGGGCAACTCTTCAACTATTGCTATCAAAACCAAAGGGACGGTGGATTTAAAGTTCACATCTAGAAAAGTCTTAAGTCTTAATGATGTTTATCATGTACTTGATGTTAGGAAAAACCTTATATCTAGAAGCTTGCTTAATAAGCATGGTTTCAAGTTAGTATTTGAGTCGGACAAATTTGTCCTGTCTAAGGGTTCGATTTTTATTGGGAAGGTCTACATGTATCAAGGAATATTCAAACTTAATGTTATCAATAATACATCTATTTCTGCTTATATTGTTGATTCTCTTTCTTTATGCCATGCTCGTTTAGGTCATGTTAATACAAGGAAGATGCATGATATGGTTAATTTGATTTAATTCCTAAGTATGACATTGATACGTTTGAAAAATGCAAATTTTGTGTGCAATCTAAAATTACTCGCATTCCATTTCCTAAAGTAGATAAAATCACATCTTTGCTTGAACTTGTGCATAGTGATGTATGTGACATGTATAGTACCCCCACTAGAGGTGGTAAGAAATATTTTGTAACATTCATTGATGATTTTTCTAAGTACTGTCATATCTGTCTTTTGCATTCAAAATATGAGGTGTTTGATAAATTCAAGATTTTTAAGACAGAAGTACAAAATCAGTGTAATGTCAAAATAAAGAGACTTATGTTTGATAGAGGTGGTGAATACCATTTTTCAGAATATTGTGAAAATGTTAGTATTATTCATGAGAAGTTTGTACCCTACACACCACAACAAAATGGAGTAGCTGAAAGAAATAATAGGACATTAACAGAAATGGTTAATGCCATGCTTTCTTACTCCAGCTTAAGTTCTGGTTTTTGGGGTGAAGCCTTGTTCATTGCATGTCACATACTCAATAGAATTCCTCTAAAGGGAAGAAATGTTACTCTTTATGAACTTTGGAAAAACAAAAAACCTAATCTAAGTTCCTTGAAAACGTGGGGCTGTAGAGCAATAGTCAAATTGCCTGAACCTAAAAAGAAGAAATTAGATGAAAAATGAATGAATGCATATTTCTTGGCTATGCTATACATAGCAAAGCATATAGATTTCTGATAGTAGAGCCCAATGGTTCAGTAGAAACAAATACCATCATTGAATCACGTGATGCGGTATTTTATGAGAATCGTTTCACAGTCATTCCAAGGTTGATTCTAATCAAGGAAATGAATCAACTCCTTTGATGTCTATAGATTGAGCCTAATGAACCTAATGAGCCTGTTGAGCTAAGGAGGAGTAAGAGGGCTAGGACCGAGAAGTCATTTGGCCCTAATTTCATTGTTTACCTTGTAGAAAGAATTAGGAAAACTTATTTTAAGCAAACAATGATTTCTTTGAATATGGATTCAAATCCATTAACCTTTGAGGAGACTATGAAGTCTCAAGATGCTGCTTTCTAGAAAGAAGCAATAAACGATGAGATGGATTCTATCATGGGTAACAATACCTAAATATTTGCTAATTTGCCACCTGGATCCAAACCAATTGGTTGTAGATGAATTTTCAAAAGGAAAATAAAAGTTGATGCAATAATTGACAAGTTCAAAGTAAGATTAGTTGCTAAGGGTTTACTCAAAATGAGGGTATTGATTATTTTGATACATATGCTTTGGTGGCCAGAATTGCCAACATTCGAGTGTTGATTGTCTTAGCCTCAATCTACAAGCTTGAAATCCATCAAATAGATGTTAAGACCGTTTTCCTAAATGGAGAGTTAGATGAGGAAATCTATATGCAACAACCGGAAGGATTTGTTGTACAGGGTCAAGAACACAAAGTGTGTAAACTCATGAAGTCACTATATGGATTGAAACAAGCTCCAAAACAGTGGCATGAGAAATTTGATAAAGTAATATTGTCAAATGGTTTTAGGATACATGAATCTGATAAGTGTATGTACAATAAGTTTCCTGGCAATAGAGGTGTAATCATATACCTATATATAGATGACATGCTTATTTTTGTATTGACAATGATGTCATTGAAAGAACTAAAAATTTCTTGTCGTCTAGCTTTAGTATGAAAGACATGGGATTAGCTGATATAATTCTATATATAAAGATCAAACGAAAGGACAAGAATTTGATTCTTATCCAGTCGCACTATATTGAGAAAATTCTTAAGAAATTTAATCAATATAATTGTACACCCATGTCTACACCTTTTGATTCAAATTTAAAATTGTATCCTAATACTGGAAAAGCTGTTGATCAGCTAGAATATTCAAGAGTGATAGGTAGCCTGATGTATGCTATGACTTGCACTAGACCTGATATTGCATTTGCAATGAGAAAACTTAGTAGATACACTAGTAATCCTAGTAGTGTGCATTGGCATGCTGTTAACCGAATTCTTAGGTACTTGAGGAAAACGATAGACTATGGAATAGTCTATAATGGCTATCCAGCAGTGCTGAAAGGATTCACTAATACTAGTTGGATAACTATCCGTGAAGATCATTTGTCCACAAGTGGTTGGATTTTTATTCTTGGAGGAGGAGCTATCTCTTGGAGTTCTAAGAAACAAACATGCATAACAAACTCAACCATGGCGTTAAAGTTTGTAGCATTGGCTTCTTGTAGCAAAGAGGCAAAGTGGCTAAGGAATCTCTTGATAGAGATTAAGATATGGCCAAAACCTATGCCACCAATATCTTTGTATTGTGATAGTGAAACAACTCTATCACGGGCCAATAGCCATGTCTATAATGGAAAGTCCAGGCATATAGGACTGAGACATAGCTGTGTTAGGCAGTTAATCACTAGAGGTGTGATTACCCTTAGTTATGTAAAGTCAAGTGAACACTTGGTTGATCCCTTGCCAAAGGAACTTGCAAGGGATTTGGTGTGAAAAACATCAAAGGGGATGGGTCTTAAGCCCACTTAACATAATCACTCCTGGTAGAAACTGGACTCAACGCTTGAAGAAGCATCAAGTCTTGAGTTCAATGAGCCTAAGTACACTATATGTCGTGATTGCAAGCACTTAGTTTTATTTCATTTTCATTCCAAGGTTGAACTGCTTGGTACCTGTAATGTGGAAAGAAGATGATGAGTTAACAAACTCTTAATAAGCTTACAATTGGGTTGTTAGGGTATTGTAAATTACAGGAAGTACTCTCAGTAAGCTTACTTATGTGAGTGTAGGAGGTGGTGCCACTTCCTATGAGTCCAAGGGTTTGACTATAGAGCGCTCATGGAACAGGAAATAAACACAAGGCCAATCTATGTGTCGGTTTGTTTGAATACTTGAGGTATTTGTACTGTGCGTAAGACATGTTCAGTTAGTCGTATAAGATCACTAGTTCAAAGACAAGTCTACTATGCCATTTTGACTAACTTTGAGGTGTCTTTATTAAGTGAATGATTCAAATCGTAAGATATCTTCACCTATGCATAAGGCTACCAAGTGAACCAAGAGTCATCATCTGATATTTTGAAAATGGTGGGGGAATGTTGGGAAATTTTCGAAATGGGTTTTCAAAATTTATTGTTTAGTTTTTGGGTGTTTTCAAAACCTTCCTTGTTTTTCTTTGGAAAGATTGAAATAAGCTTGGGGACTTTGTCCCACATCGACAAGAGAGGAAAACATGGACCACTTAATAAAGTGTTACATGGAATATTCCTTTGAATATGGAATTGTGGGATGGATGCTAGTTTACATGCACTCACTCCGCACAAGCGCGCAAGGCGCCATGAGGGAATTTTTCTATTTGCATCGGACAAGTTAGAGTGATGACGTGGATCCAACGTGGCATAAGTGACGTGGAATACAGTCAGCTTCACGTGGCAGTGATGTGGCGTCCGATGGTGGTGAGTCAACTAACCGATCGAACGGTTGCATGTCCGATCTGGAGCGGTTTGATCATAGCCATTGATTGGAGATGCGCACGATCGTGCGGATGAGATGACACACGATCGTGATCAGGTATGATCAGTCAATGCATCTATTCGGTATGAGAATGATCTGCACCATAGATTGTTGATCCAACGATTAGATCTGATCGGATGCGATCCAAGGACATGACCATTCAATCAGATACATCAAGGCCTACGAAATTAGCCATTTCAATCCATCCAAAAACTCAGAAATCATTCCTGCAATTCTCTCTCTCTTCCTCTTGATTTAGAGTTTTCAATCAAAAGTTTCTTAAGCAAGTTTCTGCTTTTCTTATTGGTAATCAAATTCTGCAGACTTGATTACTAGTGTCTTGGTTTTCTTGATTATATTAAAAGTATTATGATCTACTGTCGTCAGTGCAGATGCCGATAGACTTGATCTTTAGATCAAGCTTCATTATATCTTGGAGGCGAATTTGCTGTAACCCCCTGTACACCTTTTTGGTGGGTGCAAATATTGTCTTTAGGAAAGCGACTAAGTAATGCGACTTGAAGCACCAAATTTTTGTTTTACATAGACAAGATCATCGCAAAGTTTTGAAGACCCGAAGACCACCAACTGGAGAATTCAAGACGAAAGACGAATTGTTCCAACAATTCTTAGTTGTATTTTATGTATGTGATAAGACCTAGTGTGATACTTGCTATATCTGACACGAGCCATTCCCTAATTTGGATGGCATGCATATTGGATGTGGTTATCCTTAATCTACTAAACAATTATACATTGACACGCCTACTCTCAGTTTTCAATTTAACAACATAGCCCATTTAGGTGACCGCTTGCTAAGTATTGCATTGGTAGTGATCTTTGGCATAATAATTGGTTTGATAGGCTAAGGACACCTCAAAATCGCTTTTTATTTAAAAATAAAATTCATCTTAAAATGCAAGCACATCAATTGACAAAATGCTAAGATCATTTATTACATTTCGATAATCTTAGTAAGTTGATGAGCTTATCTACCGTAATTTTAACTATATCTTCTTTTAACAGGCAATTTCATTGAAGGACAAAAGACAACCCTCCAGATCGACTACATCATAAAAGTAACACTTTTAACAGAGCTTTCATTGATCTTCATCTTTATACTTCATACAAATGTTTTTACTGTTGATGATTTGGCCATCACTTCCATTTGTTAATCGATTCGGGACTTGATATCTGTCCGACACCTTCGGCCGGAGATGCCATGAGAAGAGGTATCTCGGTGGTCAAAAGAAGAGATTGACCATGTAGTTTTTTCCGATTTTCTTTTCTCGTCCGGCGATATGTAGTTTGAATGCTTGAGTTTGACAAATTCAGCAGATAATTCAACTCACAACTAGGATAACAAAAAACAAAAGTAAAATTCAACTCATGACTACATCATATTTGGCATTGGTGTTAGTCTTTGGAAAAATACATTACCATTATCAAGAAAGGAGCAACATTCAACTCATGTCCTTGAATGTTGTTACTATGTGCATGCTTTTTTTTTTCTAACAATAATTTGTATTGGTATTTCACAAAGTAGATGATTGTAGGTCCCACAAAAGCTCTATTTATGGATGAAATATCAAATGGCTTAGACAGTTCCACCACATATCGATTGTTGCTTGTCTTCAACACTAGCACATATTGCAGATGCTACTATACTTGTGGCACTTCTTCACCGCAGTAAACCTTTGATCTCTTTGATGACATTATCTTGATGACGGAAGGAAGATTGTGTATCATGGACCCCGTAGTCATATTCTAGAATTTTTGAGGATTGTGGGTTTAGGTGTCCCGAAAGGAAAGGGGTAGCCGACTTCCTCCAAGAGGTAAATTTATAGTGGTTTATATTGAATTCCTACTCGCACTCTTATTTTCTTCAAGGGTACTTTAAACTTTTATCCGCCATATTGATAATATCAATAATAAAGTTGTCTCTCTCGACAATTGCGTTTTAATGAGTTGGTGACTAAGTAGATCCTATTCAAACTTCACTCGATTTAATAATTATAATACTTGCACGTTTGGCCACAAGTGAAGCTTACTTTCATATGAGTTAGTGGTTAACAATTTAACTACTACATTGCGAGTTATGTCAAAAAGATCAAGCTCAAGATCGGCACCAAGTGAACAACCTCGCAATTACATTTCTGCGATATGTTCTCCAAGAAATTCAAGGAATCTAACTTTGGGAAAAAGCTAGACTTAATTATCAAAGCAGTTTATGAAGTCTCAGAGCCACAAGAATGCAATTTCTTTTAGCATATATTCTCTTTCTAAATGGGCACTCTTTAGAGCTTGCATCTCAAGGAACTTCGCTCATGAGGAGGAATTCTTTTATTTATGTATTCAAATCACCTGTGTTTTGATCAAGACTTTCTTATTCTTGCATATTTTTTGTTCTTGGAATTTAATTTTAGCCATTCATGCATTTGTGTCAATGTTGAATTGTTAATCTTTGTATCTAAGCCCCCATATAACTTCATGAAGCTTCAATTCTTGTTCATCGCAGCTTGTTATCATTGCATCTATCACAATGACCGTATTTTTGAGAACCCGATCGTCATGATCCCATTCATGCAAACTATTATCTGGTGCTTTGTTCTATGCTCTCATCATGCTTTTTTTTGATGGATTCCTGAGTCGCCCATGATTGGAAGACTTGCGCTTTTCTACAAACAATGAGATTTGTTCTTCTATCCACTTGGGCATATGTAATCCCACCACCATTCTCAAGGTTCCTCTTTCAATGTTGGTAGCTCTAGTTTGGACATCTCTCGACTTATTATGTCATTGGATACAAATCCGAGGTCGAAGGTTAGTTTCATTTGACAAGGCTTACATTTTATTCTTCCTTGTATATTATATATATATTGTTTTCCTTCAAATATGTCTTTGATTTGAACAAGTTGTCACCATTTGTACCAATATTTGTATCAACTACTCAAAGAATTTAACTCGCTTTTTTCATGGATTAGTCATCCAAATGCAATCTTCACTAGTACTTTCAAATAAACACGATACCCAACACAAACCGTTAGATCACCAAGAGTGCCAAAAACATGAGTCGATAAGAAATGGGCCCAACATTGTATATCAAGCTATCCAATATAAACATCTTGATGTTGTATTAATTTCTATCATTGCCTTGTATCTTAGGTTCTTTCGCCAGCCTTCTATCTTTTGCGGTACACTTAGCAAACATCCATGTTTCGCTTTCTTAGCATCTATTTTCCGCACCGTGGTTGCTTCTAACACACCGGAGTATGTTGATCTTGTTTGTGTTTTTATTTAGTGGTTTCGTTATCCCAAAATGTAAGGCTTCAATAACTCTTTTCCAATTTGATTTTTTATAGTTGTTTAGGAAGATGAACTTAAACCGTCTTGTTGATTGCAAAGATCTATGCCAACTTATTTGAGTTGGGGATTTTGGCTTTCCGATGACATATGGTGAGATAGGCCTTGCTTTAAATGAATTTCTTGCTCCAAGATGGCAAAAGGTGAGTATCTGAAAGCCGAGTTGTTGCTTCCTCTAACACACACAATATTCAAGTTGCTTTTGTGGCAATCGCATGATTCTATGAGTTTCATGTCGTCTGCAGCTCATTAGCAAGGGCTAGATGAGGGCCACTTCTAAACAATAATGTTGGAAGGCCAATTATATAGGATATCATTCTTTATATCAGTTACCTTTAGCAACAAAATTTCTCAATTTATTGGGTAGACAACATGAATCCCATCCAATTGATCATCCTTAAGAAGCATTAATGGTGTACGAGTCTGATGCGAATGCAGTATGGGTATACAAAGAAAATTCCAAAAAAATAGTACGTGTATACCATGCAGACGCCAATATTCTTTTTTTTTATTTTTTTATTATGGTTAAAAGATCCAACCTACAAATTGAAGTTAAATATCAAAATTAAAAAGAGAACTATAAATAAAACTAAAAGGCAAATAATTAAATATAAGAGACAAATATGATTTTTATGATAAACATTCTGTTGAAAATAATAAATAAAAGAGACAAATAATATTTAACTAAAAGACAAATAATTAACTAAAAGACAAATAAATATTTATGATTGAAAGACAAATAATATAAGAGACAAATAATTAACTAAAAGACAAATAAATAAAATTAAAAATAATATTTATGATTATTTATTAACATTATGTTGAAAATAATAATTAATTAAAAATATGATGATTGAATAAAAATAATTAAAAATATTAAAAATCATAATTAATATATATGATTTTTCATTATTAAAAATAATAATTAATTTTTTTGATTATTAACATTATGTAAGTATTTTGTATTCTAATTTAATAATTTTTTTGATCTAATTTTTTTTTTGGTTCTAAATATGATTGAATAATCTGGTTCTAATTTTTTAAATTTTTTTTGTTCCAAATATGATTTTTTGTGTTCTGATTTATTAACATCAGATTATACCTCTGAAGAAAAAAAAGAAGAAACAACAAAAACAACAAAAAAATTATAAAGATGAAAGATTATAATTTATACCTCTCTGTAGCAGGTCGAAGCCGAAGTCTCTGCGTCGAAGTCGAAGACGAGGCTGGTGGTCGGAGTCGCCTCTTTGCTTAGATGAGATTAGGGCAAAAGTCGAAGTTGAAGGAGGGTGATGATGGTCGAAGCCCACTTTGCTTCGATGAGATTAGGGCAAAAGTCAAAGACTTCACTGATTAGGGCAAATGATCGAAGTCGAAGACTTCAATGATTAGGTATATACAATTTTTTCTTTTTTCTTTTTTTTAATTTTTCTTAATATTGCTCCGATACCCCTCAATTTTTCAAAAAAATTGATTTATGCCCCCGCCGTACCCAAAACGCACCATCGGCGTACCCATTCCGTACCCGAGCCGTACCCATGCCATACCCGAGGCAGACGTACCGGTTTTTGTTGCATCAAAGACGCTGCAGCCATACCCGTCTGCGATGCAACAGTACCACCGCGTAGAGTGCATGTACGGCACTAATTTTGGACTACCCGTGCTTCATTCCTCACAAGAACCACATTTCTTTAGCATGAACTCCACCTATTTTCTTTTTTTTTTTTTTTTGGTTCAACCATCCGGTATCCGACCCTTAGGCCAACTAATCCGGATCCGGAGAGCAGTTCTGGATTAAAGGCTCAAGTCCCCTCCCAATTGGCGTTGCGGGGAATCGAACCGTAGTCCGTCCTTCCAAGCCGAGCTCCAATCACCACTCGGCCAACAACCAATTGGTAAACTCCACCTATTTTCACCAATGCTCTAATGCTTGGAATTTTTACCATGAACTTATCATTTTTCCAATACCTCATTGCTTATTTTTTATTTGCCCAAGCATAACCTCTATACTCTGTATCTTCTCTTCCAGATATCATGGGATGTTCAGAATTCTAATTAAGTTGTCCAGTACTTTTTCATCCATAAAATTGTCTTCATTTGGGCGCTGCACATCTTATTGATATGTCAATCCTTGTTGGCAATATTGATGCTTACTGTTTATTTTAGTTGGAGTTACGTATCTCTTTCTGTCATTTTTCTTTCTTTTGCAGGTAATATGATATTTTACCCTTTTATGGTAATCATAATTTGTAGATTAGATGCTTGTGATGATCTTTTAGGCTGAGTTTGGATCATGGATTTTGACAATGATTTAAAAAAGGAAAGGGAAATGGAGAAAAAATCTAACTTATATTTCATTGACATTTCACTCACCTTTTCCCTTTTTCTTTCCAAATTCCTACCAAAATCCATGATCGAAACACAGCCTTAAAGTTTAATATATGAGTCAGTGCACAGACTTCTGGATCTATGATATTTAACAAAGGTTTTGGGACCGCTTGTTATTTGGCCAATAATGTTACTTTTTATTTAGTAATCAAGTAAAATAGATGGCCATAGTCTGCTTATTCATTCTATGCTCTTTATTATTTTGTCTAGACATTGACAGCGAATACTACCATAGGGCAAGAAACACTTGAAAGCCATGGATTGCACTTTCACGGATACTTATTTTGGATATCATTTGGCGCCTTACTTGGATTTATAATAATTTTCAACATTGGATTTACCTTGGCCTTAACCTTCTTAAACCGTAAGTTTGTCTTTTGATTACATGAAGTCAACATAAGAATTGCAGAGTGATACGTGCTTATTTCATTTCATAATGAATTCAGCTCCTGGTTCTCGTGCTATTATTTCAAATGAAAAGCTTTCCCAAATTCAAGGATCTGAAGATTCCTCCAGTGCTGCCAATGCAGAAGCAAAATCTACAGATTCTCCCAACAATACTACAAAATCTCATGAAGGTCATGTATTTTTAGATTTTTCTTCATTCTCTTATAATTATTGAAACCATTGCTTCATATGATTCTTTTCCTTCATTTATCTTCTTATAAGTTTATTCCTGTTTCACTTAATAAGGGTGGGTAATTTTGTTTTACAGGTCGAGTTGTTTTACCTTTTGAACCCCTAACTCTGGTGTTTCAAAATGTGCAATACTATGTTGACACCCCTGTGGTAATCATATAAACAAATCTCTTATAAATCTTATGTACCTGTTAAATATTTAGAACTAATTGGATCAAACTACATTGGTTGATTGTGTCATTTTTCTTTGATTTTAGGCAATGAGAGAAAGGGGGTTCACTCAGAAAAAACTCCAACTTCTTTGTGACATTACAGGTGTATTTAGGCCTGGTGTTCTTACAGCATTGATGGGTGTCAGTGGAGCTGGGAAAACAACTCTTATGGACGTTCTTGCTGGAAGAAAAACTAGTGGCACTATTGAAGGAGATATTAGAATTGGAGGGTTTCCTAAGGTTCAAGAGACGTTTGCTAGGATTTCGGGTTACTGTGAGCAAACCGACATACATTCTCCACAAATTACAGTTGAAGAATCAGTGGTTTATTCTGCTTGGCTGCGTCTGCATCCTGAAATTGATTCAAAAACTAAATTTGTATGACCTATATATGAGGAAGTTAAATTTACTCTTTAATCTACAACAATAGTTTAAACATTATTTTACTTTTGTTGCTGCTGCACGTCTTTGCAGGAATTTGTGAAAGAAGTCCTTGAGATCATTGAGCTTGATGAAATCAAAGATTGCTTGGTTGGCATGCCCGGTGTTAGTGGTTTATCAACTGAGCAGAGAAAGCGGCTTACGATATCTGTGGAGCTTGTTGCTAACCCCTCTATTATTTTCATGGATGAACCTACAACTGGATTGGATGCAAGAGCAGCTGCAATTGTTATGCGAGCAGTGAAGAACGTGGCTGAAACAGGAAGAACAATTGTTTGCACCATTCACCAACCAAGCATTGACATATTTGAAGCATTTGATGAGGTAGGAAAGCAATTAATGAACTATTTTAAGAGAACTTGGAACATAAAGACAATTTGGATACGGAAATGGAATTAATCATGTGAGTTTTAATGCTGTTTGATTGTAACTAAAGCATTTTTGAACTCAATAGTGTAAGCTTGGCTCAGAAAATTACATTCCCAAATGCCTTCTGCTGAAGAAATGACACATGGAAGGGCCAAGCTTCAAGACTAGTGTTACCTCTTGATTTGAAGCCTTTCAAATATTTAGTATTACTATTATTATCTTTGTGCGAAGTTGGTATTGTGGCCAATTCTCTTAACTGCTTGACCTATTATTGCAACTGCTTTCCTAACATGGTATCTAAGCTTTACTTCTCAGAAGTATTGGGTTAATGTCTATCCATGTGTATTTCAACCATTTTAAATGTAGAAGTTCCACTGAGTTTCTATAAGCTCAGCAACAGGTTTCCTATTGTTTGATGATGTTGAATGTGCCTTACCACCAAAATCTTTCAAATTATTTATTTCTTTCACAGAGAATAGCTAGACCTTCTATGTGTTGCCCTCTATTGCATCACAGTGAAATTTGGTCACTTGAGCATAATCAATTCAAAACCTGTTTGATGTTTACAGAGAACATCCACTTTAAAAATTGTCTTCTAATTCTAATCCAATTTCATATTTGTGGTTCAATGTAAATAAATTAGGTCTAATGCCTCCTTGATATTGATTGCAGTTAATTCTATTGAAATCCGGCGGATCTAATTATTTACTCTGGACCACTCGGTCAACATTCAAGCAGTGTCATCGAATATTTTGAGGTCAGTTTGCTGCAGGAATACATAAACCTCTTAGATGTTTTTTCCCTTTAATTTGTGTACATGATATGCTTCTAAAAGTAGGAATTTGAGTATTGCTTCATCTTAATTTCAAGCATCTCTCTAACAGGATATCTCAGGGGTGCCAAAGATAAAAAATAATTACAATCCAGCAGCATGGATGTTAGATGTCACTTCTACATCGGCAGAAGCTGAACTTGGTGTTGATTTCGCCCAAGTTTATAAGAACTCTGTCTTGTATCAGTAAGTTCAACTGCTCACTACTTCTTTCTCTTTGGAGTTAGGATGGTCATTACAAACTTGCTTGGTGTGACTGCAATGCAGAAGAGTCTATCTCCTGAAAATAAGCATCTTTCAAATTTATTTGTCATGTGGACGTTTTCTCCAATATATCTCTCAAATTGTTTAGGTTTTTGTAGTCTTAGGTGATCTTAAATGGTTTTTGGGAGCCAATGCTATTTGCGAACTAGAGGTCTTTTTGATTTCAAGGAATTAAGAGAGTTCAAATGACTACTTAAGTTTTAAAGTAGCAGCTTTATTGTTTTTGATGACTGGGTTGTGGTTATATGACAATCCACTTGTAGCTAATGTTTGAGATCTTATATTTCATCTTGAAGCTCAAGTTGTTCCGCTAGTAGCTTTCAGCGTAGTCGTCACATGAGGTCCTGGATGAATTCATTAATGACTAATTACAATAATCTTCCATTTGATGTAAAAGATGGATATTGGCATTGACGATGCATTCAAATTTTACTTAGAATTTCTGTGAGAGACTGAGAGGCGATGGGTGTGGAACCATTAATTTGGACACTTTTTTTTCTCCCTAGACAAGATGAAATACTGGAAACAGTTATTTATGATACAATAATGATTGTTTTATGATAACAGTCTTCACTTGTGTATGACTCATTTTCGGTCATTGTGATTGTAGGAACAATAGAGAACTTGTAAATAGGTGGAGTACTCCACCTCCTGATTCAAAAGAGTTGTATTTCGCAACCCGCTTTGCACAAAATGGTTGGCGACAGTTCAAATGCTGCCTCTGGAAGCAACACCTGTCTTATTGGAGAAGTCCTGCATACAACTTGCAGCGTTTCGTGTACATGATTGTCGCATCTTTTCTTTTCGGGGTACTGTTTTGGGATCAAGGAAAGAAATTGTAAGTAAATCAAATTGAACTAGATTGTCAATGGTTTGATAGATTAGAAGATATCAGAAACAAAATGCCTTAGGATATTTTGATCCAAAAAAAAAAAATCGTAGTTAAAACTTTTTTTGTTTTCTTCTTTTCAAGTATGCCTTATGTATTTCATAGACAAAAATACCACCAAATGCAGTTCTCTGATTCCTTTGAACTCGGATGACTATATTTATTGGATCTGGGATTCCATTATTATTTTATTGGAAAGACTTCTGCGCATGCCTTAACATAAATAATCCTTTTATTTGATAGAAAGAACCAGCAGAGCCTTTTCAATGTATTTGGTTCAATGTTCTCCACTACGATCTTCTTGGGCATAAATAATTGCTCATCAATTTTACCATATATCTCAACGGAGCGATCTGTTTTGTTTCGGGAAAGGTTCGCCGGGATGTATGGTTCGTGGGCTTATGCACTTGCTCAGGTATAAATTTCTTAAATATTTGATTTTGTTATGAAAATTTATTATCTAGTAATTTTTTAATGAGCTTTTTGTTAATAGCACTTCCTACATACTTAAATGCAACTGCTAATTTTGTAGGTCACGATTGAGATTCCCTATCTCCTAGCAATATCAATTACATTTGTGGTGACTACATATCCAATGATTGGGTATTATTGGTCAGCTTATAAGGTTTTCTGGTACTTTTACGCCATGTTTTTTACATTACTGTACTTCAGTTATCTGGGAATGCTGCTTATTGCAATGACACCGAGCTTCAAAGGCTGCAATTTTACAGTCCGCCTTCTACACAATTTTCAACCTGTTCGCTGGATTTTTGATACCTCAACCGGTAAGCTAATAACCTTTACTTATTGTGGTACTACGAAGCATGGATATGGGACGCGGTGATTTTAAAAAAAGTAGGACATGAACACTGCGGGAATATAGAAAATATATATATATATATAAATTATATTTGCTATGTATATAACTATTACATCTATAAACAAATAAAAATACTGAAAATTAACACTAATTTAACATAAAAGCAAAGTAAATTTAAATCAGTCAAAGACTAGATTTGTGTTGCATTAGGGCTTCTGGGTCATTGGAAGCCAGTGTCTCAACTTCACAAGAGGTTAGATCTACGTTGCATTGGTGATGGTTTGATATAGTTTTATTTTTATTTTTAAAATTTAACCCTTATATTTTCAAATATTTTAATATGACACTCAAAATTAGCTTTTAAAATTAAAATAAGACCTCACTATGCCTTGAAGTGTATCTCATTGTGTATATGAATATTACGAAAAGGACGCACCAATGTGACATAAGAAAATGGGCACACCATGTGGCATGTCAGACGTGTGTCCCCGCCATGTCCATGTCCCATACGTGTCTAACACTGCTACAACACCTATTTTGAAGTATCAATGCTTCATAATTGTGGTAGTTGCATTGATTTTAACTAACATTTTGTTGCAATTTAGATTATTAATTACGAATAAACTAGTTGTTGTGGTGATAATAGAACATGGAAAAAGCCATTATGCAATCTTGCTACCATTTACCTAGTTTGCTAGGAGTCAACTTGTACAACCCTAAATTATAACTTTATTTGCATGATATCTCTTACTCTCTCCTCTAAAACCTGAATCTTTCTTTTGGCATAAGTCCCTAGAAAACCTATAAGTCCTATTCATTTTATAACTGGAATTCTTTACTCAGGCCCATAGGTCCTATTTTTAAACTCTCAGCTCATAGTCTGGAAATTTGCTTGAAAATTTTGAGTTTTCAATCCCCAGCAACAGGTATTCTGTTGGGTCTGAGTAAATGTACCATTTTCACTTTGGATCATGAGCGAAATCATCTAGCACAATTTGTTGAGTAGAAATCTGAAAATGTATGAATTCACAAAGCAGTCTGTTGGTTTTTCTTACAGGTAAAACTTTTTTGCCATCTAGAATGAGGAAATCTTATACAATGAACATGATATGTAGAGAATTAATCATAACCTCATAAAAATGAAATGTGTTTTTACTATGTGCTTAAAATTATAATATTAATATTGATCCTAAAGATCTATTAGAACTTGTTGGTTTTCGGAGTTTATTAAAAGTCCAAGGTTTTGTGCCAATCGCCTGATTGGTTGTGTTTTTGGAACAAAAGCAATGAAAAGTTTGAAAACACATTGTTTTCATTTTTATGAGCAAAAACCAATTTTTGAAAATTCGAAAACAGCTTCTAAGAGAAGGGTTGTTTTTAGAAACTTAAGTGATACTAATCTAGTTGTATTTTATATTTTGCTTCTTGCAGCAAATTCCCAAGTGGTGGATTTGGTTGTATTATATAAATCCGACTGCTTGGACGTTAAACGGTATGCTTACATCGCAGTATGGAGATATAGACCAGAAGATTAAGGTGTTTGGAGAAACCAAAACTGTCGCGGCCTTTTTAAGAGATTATTTTGGATACAGACATGATCAATTACCCATTGTAGCTGTTATGCTCCTTGTTTTCCCCATTGTTTTTGCTTCTCTGTTTGCATTCTGCATAGGGAAGTTGAACTTCCAAAGGAGATGAATCTTGCAAATCTATTTGTTTGTATCTTAGTGAATGGATTGTTTGTCACATTGTAATTGTTTCATCTAGCTTATGTATAATAGTGCTGTGACTGTTATGAAACTGTGGCAATTTGGGTATTAAAGTAATCATAAATAATCAATGGAAAATAAAAACAAATGCATACCATAATACAAATGATTTACGTGGTTGGCCTTATAGGTTACGTTCACAGACAATATGGAGAAAAATAAGTTTACAAGTTAATTCAATTCGTCTCTTGCACCCTAAATCCTTACTCAACTTAATATACAAGAAACTCACTTTATATTTTTTTATGAACTCCTCTCTATATTTCTTTTTGTTTGTGTTAGATTTGAGAAATTAAGATCCTTTTTATAATTGAAGCTCTCAGGACTTAAATATATAAAAATTGTATGTGTTTTTTTTTATTTTTTCGTCTTCATCATCAAATTAATTTTTAGTTTTTTTTTTTTCAGTTGAAACAGATTCTAAAAATCAAACCCAACAAGGCTAATTTGTCTTTCTTAATTATTTTGTCAATTAACACACTATAATTGTTCAAAATTATATTAAGAAATGTCTGATTTAGATAAAACTCATTGGATTTTCTTCCGTCGATACATTGGAGGAGGGTGTTGGGACTTGTGGGCCCAATATTCATTTCATATGATATTTATTTGTCAAATTAGATTGAATGAGATTATAAATACAGTGAATTGAGTGAGTGAATTATTAATTTATTAGTATGTTGATATTAAATTCAAGATGTTAGATAAATATGTGTATTAAAATAAGGAATTTTTGGTGAAATCCCTTTTTGGGCCTTTTTTTTATTAGGAATTTTTGGTGAAATCTTTGGGCCTTTTTATTAAGGTAAAGGATAACCCAATTAATTTTCTTTCAAAAAGCCCTTGAATAGGAAATGTCTACCTTAATAAGGATATTTTATAATTTTTCTTTTTTTTTTATCACAATATTGCCCTTCTATATATATGTACAGACATTTGAAATATTTGAAATGTGATCTGAAGATCTCGCAAGAACGAAATCAAGAACGAAATGGATGAAGATGATCTCCAAATCTGAAGATCTCGCAGCCGAAGATTTCTCACTTGGTCAACAATAGACGATCTCGCCGCCGACGATCAACACTCTCAATTAAACGAGAGTTTCATTGAGATTTGTGACTGTTGATCGAGTTTTAGAGGTTTTTCTTCTCAATTAGGTATGTTGTTGTTGATTAATTTGTTTTTTTTTTTGGATTTATTTTTGTTGTGTTTAATTTGATTTCGTTTGACAAAATCAGAGTAAAATGTTACTCTGGTTCTATTGCTCTGTTTTTTGTTTCAAAGAATGAGAGTAAAATTTTACTCTAGTTCTATTGCTCTGTTTTTTGTTTGAGAGAATTAAAGTAAAATTTTACTCTGGTATATGCTATGTTTACAATGAGAGTAAAATTTTACTCTGGTGTTAAAATGACATTTAAATTTTACTTTGGTACTTTTAGATTCAAAGTCTAACATTTTACTCGTTTTCAGAGTTAAATTTTACTTTTATACAGAGTAAAATTTTACTTTCAGATTCAGAGTGTAACATTTTACTCGTTTTTCAGAGTAAAATTTTACTTTTAGATTCAGAGTGTAACATTTTACTCTTATTTAGAGTAAAATTTTACTTTTATACAGAGTAAAGTTTTACTTTCAAATTCAGGAGGGGTAACATTTTAATCTTATATTCAAAGTGTAACATTTTATTCTTATTTCAGAGTAAAATTTTACTTTTATACAGAGTAAAATTTTACTTTTATGCAAAGTAAAATTTTACTTTTAGATTCTTTCTCTAACATTTTACTCTTATTTTAGAGTAAAATTTTACTTTTACGCAGAATAAAATTTTACTTTTAGATTCATGTCTCAAGTTGTGTTGGTAACACACTGTATGAGTTGTCAATCTTCGGCAAACCAAATAATAAAAATTAACTCTAAAAATATAGTACAATGTTACACTAAATCACAATGAAATTTTATCAATTCAAACTAAACACAAATTGACTTTTGGACTTGTAGTGGCAGTAAAATTTTACTTTGATAGTGACGGTAAAATTTTACTTTGATTGACAGTAAATTTTTACTGTTAATTGATTGCAGATTTGTAAAATGGTTCCACCTCTTATGTTGTTATGCAAGTATGATGATCGTACCATTGTATTCAAGGTTGTGTCAAACTGCACGTTGAAGGATTTAACTGATTTCTTAAGTTGTAAATTAAAGAAGTTTGACAACAGTGGTTGTATACTGTTATCGTACTGTTTGCCTGGACATTCGCAATGCATGATTGATGATGATTCTGATTTTCAGAATATGTTATTGCTTGTTTATCCCCTTGGTGTTGACCGGGTTGATATGACTATTACTGAAATGGGCATTTCAAATGAAAAACATGGAGTTAGAGAATTAGGAGATGCTAGTGGATCCAACATTACTAATGATGAAATGGATTTAGTCCCTATGTTTTGTCAACATGAAGAAAGGACTTTGTTGTCTTGTGGATGAGTGAATAGAATTACTCATGTAGGTCAAAGATTTATTGGAGGTGCAAAAGATTTCCAGACTGCATTATGTAAATATGCCATTGAGATAGGATTTGAGTTTGTGTATGTAAAGAATGAGAAGTGTCGGGTCACTGTTGTGTGTTCAATGCGGGAATCCAAAGCTTGTTTATGGCGAGTACATGCATCTCTAGAATGTATTAATAATTTTTTCTACATTAGGACTCTACATAATAAACATACTTGTGGAGTTGCAGTTCGTACTTCTAAAAACTCAAAGATGAGTTCAAATTTGGTTGCAAGTTTGATTATTAATGAAGTTCGTGGAAATCCCCAAACTCGTCCAATTGATGTTGTGCGTCAATTTACAAATCAATACGGGCTCACCATTACGTACAATCATGTTTGGTTGAGAGTTGAGAAAGCTAGGACTACTACTTTTGGAGATTTCTCTATGTCTTATGATGAGATTCGATGGTATATGGATATTGTGATGAGCACAAATCCTGGTAGCTATTTGCGTCTTGACTATAACCATCAAAGTGGACGGTTCAAGAGGTTTTTTGTTGCGTTTAATGTTTCCATTCAAAGGTTTAGGCATTGTCGTCCTCTATTGTTTATCGATGGAACTTTTCTGAAGGAGAAATATAAGGGCACCTTGTTAACAACTACAGCGAAGGATAGGGATCAAGGTAGATATTATTATAGTTTATTCAAAAGTAACAAGTTACTTATTCTCAAAGTAACTTGTTACTTATTTTCAGAGTAACATGTTACTGTTATTCAGAGTAAAAATCTATTATATTTGTCCTTTTCGTTTAGTATACTTACTTATTGTAAAATGTTATTTTTCAGGTTTTTTCCCTCTTACAATGGCAATTATCGATACGGAGACTACAGACAGTTGGGAATGGTTTTTTATGCATTTTTTGAATATATTGTTGGATGAAAGACCAGTTATCTTCATATTTAATTGGAACGCAGGACTTTTGGAGGCTTTACCCAAGGTTTTACCTACTACTTATCACTATTTTTGTCTCCAATACTTGAAGGCCAATTTGAGGGATAGGTTCTCCGGTCCAAGTTTCAGCAATACTTTCAGGAGTAGAATAGTTTTTTTTGTTTTCTTCATGTGCTTATGCTCTGACAGTGGGATGTTTTAATCAGTGCTTGAAAGAATTACAAGATGAGGGAAAAGGGATTGGTTGTAGGTTTCTATCCAATTTGCCCTATGACAAGTGGACTAATGCATATTTTAAAGGACAAAAATACGGTGAAATGCACTTGAATGTGGCAGAGTCTGTCAATTCATGGATCCGTCAAGCTCGTCATTTGCCCACTACGAAGATGATTGATTCAATTAGGTTAAAGATCATGGATTTGATGTCGAGAATGAGAGAACAAGCTAAGAAATTGCATAATTTTCTTTGTCCGAATATGGATTCAACATTAGTAAATGCTCTTAAAAGTGGAAGAACTTGGTTAGTTAGCCGTTCAAGTGATCATGTTTTTGAGGTTCAATCCCGGCCATCGGTTAGCGTTGACCTCTTGAATAGAACTTGCTCATGTTACTAATGGCAATTGAATGGATTTCTTTGTGCTCACGCGGCGACCACTATCCAAAAGAGCGGAGGTGATTTGTATGCACATGTGGAACCATTTTATTACACTAGCAAGTTCAAAGCTTGCTATGCTGAGTCCGTTTATCCAATACCCACTGTTGAGAAATCTCTTGTAGCTATGGATGATCTTGTTGTCTTTCCTCCAATTTGTAAGAAACCACCTAGTAGGCCAAAGAAGAATAGGATTCCATCTAGAGGTGAGAAGATAAGACGAGTACAGTGTGGTAGATGCAAAAAGTACGGTTATAATAGGAAGACTTGCAAGGAGACATTGTCGTGAAAGACATTATTGATTTTGTAATAGAAGTATGAAAATAATGTAGTTCTTCTACAATAAATAGTCCATAACAATAATAGTATAGTATTTTAGACTAGATTTGTAAGGAGACATTACAATAAAAGACATTTTTACTATGTTCTTGAATGGTTGTCTGTTCAAGTTTCTGATTTGCTTTGTGGTTGAGTTTGACATTTTAATATATTTTTTTAATGTGGTTGAATAAGTTTCATGTAAATGAACTTATAATGGAGTTTGTTCAGTAGGTGTGAAGGTCTGAAATGGCTGTGCTCAGCCTGTGATTTCAAAGGAAAATTTTTCAATATTTCGGAGTAAACTTTTACTTTATTGCAAAGTAAAATTTTACTTTTTCTAGAGTAAAACATTGCCATCATTCACATGAAAGTAAAACTTTACTGCCTTTCAAAGTATAAATTTACTATGTTGTTGAATGGTTGTCTATGGGTGTGATGAGCTTGTGGTTTTACAGTAAAATTTAACTTTATTTCAGAGTAAAATGTTACTTTTAGATTTAAATTTTACTTTATTTCAGAGTAAAATTTTACTTTTATAGAGGGTAAAATTTTACTTTTGTGCAGAGTAACATTTTACCTTTAGATTCATAGTCTAACGTTTTACTCATTTTTCAGAGTAAAATTTTACTTTTATACAGAGTAAAATTTTACTTTTGTTCAGAGTAAAATTATACTTTTAGATTCAGAGTGCAGAATTTTACTCATTTTTTAGAGTAAAATTTTACTTTTGTGCAAAGTCTAACATTTTACTCGTTTTTCAGAGTAAAATTTTACTTTTATACAAAGTAAAATTTTACTTTTAAATTCTGGCTGTAATATTTAACTCTTCATAGTGTAACATTTTATTCTTATTTCAGAGTAAAAATTTTACTTTTATGCAGAGTAAAATTTTACTTTTATGTAGAGTAAAATATTACTTTTAGATTCAAAGTGTAACATTTACTCATATTTCAGAGTAAAGTAAAATTTTACTTTTATGCAGAGTAAAATTTTATTTTATTGCAGAGTAAAATTTTGCTTTATTTCAGACAGTATGTCAGCCCATTAGAAAAACATTTCCAACCTGCAATAAAATTTACCACAATACACAAACTTCCCTAATGATCATCATGCAATCTTTGTGCAAAAATAATCTAATAATACAACTACATATATTATCAAAGATACACAAGTATAACCTGTATCATTGTATTCTATCCATAACAACATTCATTCCTAGTCAAAACAATATCCTGCTATAATAATGTATATTAATCACCAAACCACAGTAAAATTTACTAGAACAATAGACATAACATGTACTATCTAATACTTTTTTAGTATTCTTTCACTTACAATTACTTTTTCACCATTCTTTCATTTATAAAAATCGAAATTACATACATCATTTATAGTAGTTCCCCAAAAATTGTCCACATTGTCATCCTTGAGGTCTTAGCTCTTGCCCTTTTTTTTTTTTTTTTTTGAGGTTGAATTGTTCCTCAGTCCATGCTTTTGGATAATCATTAAAAAATTGATGCACTATTGACGCTCGGAAATTGTTAATTTAATCATCTTCTATAAAATTTGCAATAGGCTCATCTCTTATGATTTGGCACATGATATAACATACAATGATTCCGTAATCAACACTGTTAATAAAAATCAATATCTTGTTAGATTTTGTCAAATTTGAAAACTACCAATTCAAGCATATAGTAATAGCGTGAAATACTTACAATGTTGGGTGTTGTTGTGGACTATCTTTCACCGAAACCAAGTTTGCAAACTTTCTTCTACCTCTTTTCGTTTTGTTGGCCAACTTGTTCTCCACATATGTTATCTAACATCATTGCATAATTGTTTGGTCACAATTAAATTCAATAATAAAATGCAGCAAAAAATTGCTGTTAATATGATGCAAAGCACTTACAATCTTTTTTGCATCCTTATAAAGGTAAGAATCTTTTCTGTTGTCTCTTGGCCTTAAAGAATTGTAATGACTCCACTCATTAAATTCAGTGTCAAATACAAGAAGTATCTAGTGGTAAGATTTTTCTTCCTTCTTGTTCCCATTGGAGTTCATGCAAAAGTGAAGGTATCTATATCCACTCAAATCTTGCTCAAGCACTTAGTCAATTAAATGATTTCTCAAATCTCTATAACCCCATTTCACAAGTGACTGCATTTAATCATATAAGTGTGTCATGTTTCAAGTTGTGTTGGTGACACACTGTATGAGTTGTCAATCTTTGGCAAACCAAATAGTAAAAATTAACTCTAAACTATAGTACAATGTTACACTAAACCACAGTAAAATTTTATCAATTCAAACTAAACACAAATTGATGGCTTACCCAACAAAGGCTTGAGAAAAAGAATGACTTATTCTTTTCTGGCTTCTTTGCTTCTTGTTCAATCTGAAGCATTTCAACAAAGCTGTCAATGACCTACAAAAACAAAAATTAATTAAATATATGTTAATAAAATGAACTATTTTTAGTTATTGAAGTGAACACTAGTCATTGAAAATTGTATGGCCACTTACATTATTTGCAGTATCACCATCTCTCAGAATTGCATTCACATCATGCAATGTAACATATACTCCATTTCCTATGCCGAACCATATGATTGCACTAGTCATAAGGTAAAAAAAATGTTGATTAACACGTTGCAATTTGATAACAGTAAAAGTCTGTTGTTTGATAAAATTAAAATGGTCTTACTCTGTGGTTTCCAAATTGTAAATCTTGTTCAGTAGACACTTATCATTCTCATCATGCAATTTGCATATTGCAGCCTTATCTGGAAACCAAACCCTTTCAACTGGCTTTGGTTGGCTTGGAGGAAAGTTGTCAACACAAATCACTTCATTTGATATCACTTCAATCACTTGTTTTGTGGTCTTTTTTTCTTTGCCTCTCTTGGCTCACATTCAAAACTCAGACATCTCTTTATTTTTCATCGCCTTGATTTTGATTTTCTTGACCATGGATGTTTGCAATGGCTCTATGACTATAGGTGTTTCTTTCAATGTACTTTGAATCCCAAAGTTTTGCTCTTGTTCTACTCCTTTAGCATGTGGCATTTCTTTAGAAGCAAAAGCTTGAATAGCCTCATGAACTGCATTTTCTTCAATTTGATCAACCAACTGTTTATTTTCAAATTCGAGTACTTCAAACTCCTTTCTCAGTTTCTCCATTTCTTTCTCTGTGTTGCTCATTTTTTCCATCATTTCTTTTGTTTTTGCCTCTTGATCCTCTTGTATTTTTTGCATTGTTACCCTCATTTTCTTCAGTTCTTCAACCAATGTCATATTCTTACTTTTCAGCCTCTTATTTTCTTTTTGAACTCGTTCTAATTTCCCAATATCAATGAAGTCCTTCAAAGGTTGATCATCTCCTAAAGCTTCAGCTACATGATCTTCATCTTCTTTAGTCTCCAAATTTTCCTCTATGTCCAATGCATTTTCTTCCTTATCATTACGAATGAGATCCATTTCTTCTTTGGAAGTGGGCTTTTCAGTTCATCGTGATTAAGAGGGGGATTCTTAATTGGACCTGCGACTGTAGAAGAGGCCGGGCAAAAGGAGGTCCGAGCGTGTTTGGGCTGAGCTAACCTGGGCTAATCCTGGGTTGGTTTGCTCGGTTGAAGTCCAGGGCCCATTCAGCCGAGATGGTTTTCTGTCAGCCCAGGCTTTACTGTTCGCATATTTAACTCGACGAGAAAGGCCTTTCGCAGACCGGTCTAGCTTTGGCTGGAGCGCGGTCGTACCGGAATGCTACCGAGCTTGGTTGTGATGAAACTCGGCAGAGGGACTTTGTTGGACTCGTTAGGTAGCACAGTCGTAGGAGGCCGGCATAATGCTGCCGGGCTGCTCGTTCCCGCCAATGCTGTTTGGCGGTTTGATTAGGTAGTGTTTGGCTGAATTTGTGCTAACAGATGGGAAAGCGTGATAGGAGAGCAGCTCCACGTGTCAATAAGCGAATGGATGCAGAGGTAAACACAGAAAGTATATAAGCATGACTGCGCCTCCCATACGGGGGATGGAACATCAATTGGTGAGAGAAAATAACATTCATAGAGCTCTCCTCTCTCTCTATGTCTCTCTGAGTGTGCTAACTTGACCGTCGAAGGGGTTTTTCGGCAACACACCGCTGGGTAGCTCACCGCCGTTGTGTTTGCAAATCAATCGAATAGAAACAGAGCTTAGACGCAAGAAGTACAGAGAGCGACGGATATTTCCTTCTCGTACAATTGGCGCCATCTGTGGGAAACTTGCAGACACAACCTTGTCCTTCAAGCTCGTCGGATTGCCTTCTATGGCAAACAACGACGAGATATCATTGTCTGTCATTGACGGTGTTACCCCGGAGTCAGCCAAACAGAGAGACAGACTCCCCGCCATTCTGAACATAGCAGACCTGGAGACTTCCCCAGGAGGACTTCCAAAAGATGCACGAGATAAGCGCGCTAAAAGCTTTGGTCACTCACGAAGCCCAGAAGGACACCGGCGGCGAAGAGAGTCACACGCTCGACACTTGGAGCACAAGTTAATGGACCAAGACGCCGTCATCCAGAGAATGGTGGCAGAGATGGAAACTCTCAAACGGTAGGTCAAAGGGAAGGGTGTTGCTAGAGGAGGAGACCACAGTGAGCGCACCCAACCCTGCCGTTTAGGCAGCCAAAGCCAGCGGCACACCCCCTCCCTTTCCATCACCAGAAGCTATAAGGTTGGAGACTCAGATGTGCCTGCAGAGAAGTCTAGCGCGCAAGATAGTACCTACCATCCCTCACGTTCGTCGACGACATCGCGATATTCCTACTCCATTCGTTCAGAGAACTTAAGAGACATCTTGAAGGAGCGTGCATGCCGACGGGAGGCTCAAAGGGTGTCGATGCTCCAGCGGTTATCCTGTGGAGGTCACCATAGTGAGAAGGTTATGATGCCGCCGCCCCGTTCGGCCGTGTTAGTCCCTTTGGACACAGATTTGGCGAGGCTAAATGCCTCTCCCTTCTCCCTTGAAATAGAGACCACACCGCTCCTAGCTGGCTTTCACTAGCCCAAGTTTACGCTTTATGACGGGAAAAACGATCCATACATTCATGTAAGCCACTTCCGGCAGGTCATAATGGGTCACAGGCATAATGATGCTCTTATGTGCCTAATTTTCCCCTCGAGTTTGGGCAAGTTGGGCTTGAAATGTTTTGAGAGGCTCCCGGAAGAAAGCATCGAAAGATGGCAACAGTTGGCAGAAGCTTCGTGACTCGATTCAAAACTAACACCAAAACACCAAAAGAAGTGGACCACTTCCTGAGCGTCAAGATGGAGTCAAGCGACACCCTCAAAGCATACAACGCCAGATATTGGGAAACCTTCAACGAGATCCTGGATTGCCCGACCAACCTGGCAATCACCCAATATAAGTGCGGTCTCCTGGTCGGACATAGACTGAGGGAATTGTTTACAATGAACCAGCCGATTTCCATGGGGCAATTGATGCAACGCATCAATGAGAACATCAGAGTAGAGGATAATGCGGCGGCGTCCACCGTGAAAGCAAATCTGGTGGCAACGGATAAAATGGTGGCTGGGAAAGTGCATGCGGTCGGACAGGAGTGTAGACGTCCCCCAACGTCCCAGGAGAAATCCCGTTTTGTTCATTGGGCTCACTACAGTTTAGACTCGATGTCACGGTCCTGAATCTAATCTAGCAAGATGCAATGCAAGATCGATAAATCACCAAATAGTCCAAATCCGGCAAATCATTTTGAAAAACTGATTTTTTGAAAGAAGTGTCAAACATGGACTGCTTTTCTAGATACAGAGTCGCCACCTAAATATTTTATTTTTGGGAAATTTTGGAAACCCTGACTTGTGCCTAAGGCCACGTGTCCGTCATCACCAAAGTTGCCTCGGCTCGGGAACTTGGGTACGATTGGGGAAGGTCATGCAATGAGCACCCCCGCTCGCCCGATCAAAGATCAGCCACTACTAAACATGATATCTTGTTTTTGAAAACACATGTGCTCTCATTCCGGTTATTAACCTATAATTACTATGTGATGCGCACAGCATACAAGTATAGACTAGATTGCCTAAGTTGGAACAAAGCATTGCATATCCGTTCGTTTTGAAAATGGATTGAAGTTTGCTACTCGCAAGTTGGCTAAAACACGGGTTTCGACGAATTATTCTAATTCAAGCAACCCAACCTTCACCCACAGGCATTCAGGCAGTTATATCACAAAAGCACATAGCCTCATGGTAAGCATGCTATCATGGCAGTCATTCACACGCGTGCAAGGATGCTAAAGCATAAACACTTACCGAGTACTCCGAGCCAAAGAAAGAAGCTAATTAGAAATCATGCATGAATCCTAACTATGCTGAGATGCCTAATGCAACACATGCAAGAATGCAACTAAGATAGGCTCGACTATTCTAAGATGGCATATGAGATGCTACAGGTAACATGTATTCAACTTGGAATTGAAATACGATGCAGTTAGTATGATGCGCCGAACTCGGTGCATGCAAAACAGATGAATGGATGCAAACATACGATCATAAGGATGCTAATTGAAACGTGCCCCTAAAACTAACCATCATAAGATGGTAAATAAAAGGGAGAAAGACGTAGGGTTGAAAGACATACATCACACACACGCACACTTATTACAACATTGCCCTCTCTCAGAGGGTCCGAATAAATAATACAGAATCGAATTAACTAATTATTACACAACACTAGCTAATTAACAAATTAACTAAGTAAGCAATTAAACTAGCATGCAAACTACATGAATATGAACTGCCTCAAATCTGCCTTGAATGATAAAGGATGCATGCATGCTCGAGTCACCTTGTCAGGAAATCCATCGCGATGTCTCAACTCGCCTTTGTTTGCAATTGAACTTAGAAACTTGCACAAAGCTCCAAGGAGATGAAACTCCACTTGGGAATCTAGGGGAAGGCTACCGACCAGCTATAGGCATTGGAGACCACCTACCGACCACCCTTGGTGGTGAAAACCAGAAAAGGTGGTCGGCCAGCCAGAAAACCTGGTCGGCCAGCCAGTTTCTTCTTCTGGTTTCTGCATTTTCTGCAACAAAGGCAAGAGAGAGAGAAGGCAAAGTATTTTCAACATATGTATGCCCGACCACTCTCCCCTTCATTGCATAAGCTCTAGAGAGTGTAGTCCTCGATCCTCGTGCCATCAATCACGTATCTCGATGCATGATGGCCGAGGAGTCGAATTGCATGACTTAATGTGAAATGAATGCACATGTAAACACCTAAAGTCAACAACTCTATCATGGATAGTCAAGAGTGTCGGTAGCCAAGAATCGAGGCACGTTTCGTCACTTTGAGTACGAAATGTCCCTCATTTCCCGTGTTTGGACTAAACCCTACTCCAAACACAATGCAACAAACAATGTATGGACAAATGCAACTCTAGCATGCGATCTAAATGCAATGCAACTAAGTGATGCGAAGATGCATGGAATAACATGCAAGCATGCAAATGGCATACACAATGCTATGAACTAATCAATGGCATACTCAATGCACATGTATTATGTGGCATGCATACACAATGCACTAACATACGCAATGTTATGAACGAGGCATACACAATGCAATGATCAAACATGCGATAACATGGACTATAGGGCCTACACAATGCAAGATGGACTTAAACCAAGATGGATGGGCCTCGGTTACACCCAAATCAGTGGCCAATGTGATGAAAATGAGGTAACAAGGTACATGCAAACATGCACAAATGCAAGGGACCATACCTAAGGAACCAAGTGCAACTCTACCAAAGCATGACAAGGATGAAATATGGCATACAATGACACATGTTCTAACTCTGAAATGACATACAAGATGGTCCCGAATCATGCAAACAACTCACCCGATGCATGTTGGATGGCACAATTACCGAAACTAGTGAAGTGCATTACACTAGAGGTATGCAAAGCGATGCCCAAATGACCAAACCAACCCCAAAAAGTCCCTATGCAGACCCAAAATAGTGGCAAAATGGGCTAAAATGATGTCTTGCAATGCACAAAAATGAAGCTCATGCAATAGCCCAAAAATGAGGCATACAAGCGCAACTCTCAAACGCATTTAAAGAGTGGAAAACATGGGAACATGACACAAGTATAAGCTCTGAAATAACATGTTCAATGATGCCAAAACATGAAAACAACTCAAGTTAAGCATGCAAGAGGCTTCAAAACTCGAAGCTAGGCAAGGGTATTACACTACAAGCATGCATGGCAAGCATCATTCGACCATGGGACATTAAAAAAGATCTAAGGAAGCCCAAATCATGAATAAAATCAGTTTAGAACATGGCCAAAATATGCTAGAATCAAGGGCCAAAACAACATGCAATGTGAGCTAATGAACATGGATTACACTACAAGCATATGAAGCATTCAAAAGGCCATTAAACCAAAAAAATTTACAGACATGACATGCCAAATAAAGCCCAAAAACCCACTGAAACATGATCAATGCATGCAAGAATGACATGCTCCTTTAATAGGCTATAAAAGGGGTTATTCTACACATGCAAGAGACACACCCAAGGTGACAAAACCAACTCTGGAAAGAGCCTAGGCAGGCCCTAAGAGTCACTGAAAAGGGCCTGAAACAAGGCTTGGAGGTGTGCAAATGAAGGCTCCTTTGTAAGGCCAAAAATACTAGTGAACAAGACAAGGAGGGAGAGGCTCACCCCTCTCTAATTTTGGCTCTCAAAAACACATTTTGACCACTGAAAATCCGTTGGATTTCAGTGGTTAAAAGGCCAAACAAAGGTTAACACAAAGGCCTTAGGGCATGGCTCAAAACAAGGCAAAATGAAGCATACAAGGGGGTAGATGACCCCCAACAACAAAATGACCTTAAACAAACATCAAAAGGACCTAAAAAAAAGACTTTTTTTACTTGACAACAAAGCTCAAATATGCATGCAAATAAGGCTAAGAGATGGATCAAAATAAAGCTTAAAAGAGGGGAAAAGTGTGCTACCCTTGAAGCTCAGCGAGACAGCAACTTCTGGAGCCCAAAACCAACTCTTTGAGATTTCCAAAGACCCTCCAAGAACCTTAGAACAATGGTGGAGGTGTGTGGCTATGAGGTGTGGTGTAATAGGTCAAGAACAAGACCTTTTGAGCCAAAATATAGAGAGATATAGAAGGGAGGTGTGTATTTTTCCTTAAGCAAAAATCTGAACCTGGTATAAGGAGGGGGAGGCCCTCTCTTATAGAGGAGCAAAGGTTCAAGCTTCTTGAGGAAGCTAGAGCAAAGGTTTAAGCTTCCTTAAAAAGCTAAAGAAAGGGTTCAACCTTCCTCAAGAAGCTTGAGCAAAGGTTCAAGCTTCCTTAAGAAGCTAAAGCAAGGGTGTAAATCCTTCATATACATGTATGGAGGATACAGTCTGTGCCTTCCTGGCAACAACTCACAGAGACAAAACTGGAGGAGACAGGCCGACCAGTTCAAGTGGTGGACCGACCACTTCCCCTGGTCGGCTGACCAGTTCAAAAGGTCCAAATCAATAAAAGGTGGTCGGTAGCCCCATTTGATGGTCTCCACATTGAATGCAAGCTAGTGGTATGGTGGGAGACCAGTAAATGTGGCTCAAAGACCAAGGAGACCAGCTTCCTGACAAGAAAATCGGCTGGCGGGAGAAAAGTGGTCTCCAAGGAGAAAAGGTGGTCTCCCACCCTTGTACCACCTCCCAAACAATGAAAACAAGGTCCATGCCAAAAATGAACCAAGACAGATGCAAAACGAGGGTTCGGGGGTCAAAACGTACGGCCGGGTGCCCCGAAAACAAGCTGTTAAGCATCGAAAGTGGCGTGCGACCACAAAGGTGGTCTCCCAGGCCACAGTGTCCCTCCAGAGAGAGGAAGCAAGGTGTGTGCCAAAAATTGTGCCAAACGGAGAAAGTTAAGCGGTCCTAAACCGACGCGCACGACCGACGGCTCTAAAAATCGAAAACTGGTCTCCAAATGGAAAAAGTGGCCTACGACCACGAAAAGTAGCCTTCAGCCACTAAGAGATGGTCTACGGGACCTCTCCCTCCCTTCGGGAAAAGAAAACAAGACCTGGTTCGCAAACCGAGGCAAAACACAAAAGGGTCCCAAGGTCCAGGGGTAAGACTCTTAGCCGAAACTCTAAAACCTTAGAACGAGCACAACAAGCACCATTACCGAGTGCTCAATCGATGACGTTTGAGTCTTAAGGTCGGTCAAAAATGGGGTGTCTACAAGGAGACAAACCGTCTGAATGACCGCGCAAGAGAGTCGATCAGGCCTCGATCAGAAAAAGCCAGGGTAAAGGTCACTGCAGTGACCGAACGGAATACCCCCGCGATGACACAGCGAATGCGAACAGAAAGTTGAACACTCAAACAGGCATCACCACGGTATTTAAGATACTGATTTATCGCATACTTAGTGAAATCCGCGACGAGGATTACGTCTGGTTTCCCGCCAAGTTAGGCGATGTGTAAAAGGGTTTAAATTCGCGGTACCACTGCACATTCCATAGAGAGCGAGGGCACCGGACGAAGGACCGTTTGCCCCTAAAGCAACACTTGTAGGAGCTGGTCGCAGCCAGTCACTTAGACCTTTACATCGATGGGGGTGTTAGAGCCGCGCACCACGCCCCGACTGATTCGAGTGGTTTAGATGACCTAGAGGCGCCCCCTCAAGGAGTGGTCAATGTGATCCACAGCATAGTGGAGCCGGCGTGGGTATGCAAGCTCCAAGGGATGATCAAAAAGGCGGAGCATATGAGGGAAGTTTTGTCAGTCTAGCCCGCGATCAAAAGGGGCAAGACCGAGGAGAAAGATGTGATTAGTTTCTCAACTAGGGACCTAGAGCGCATGCAAACGCCGCACAATGACGCCCTAGTAGTCACCCTCCGCATCAGAGACTTCGATGTCAAGCGCATCTTGATTGACCAGAGAAGCTCGGTTGAGATTATGTACTACGACGTCTTCAAGCAACTCAAACTCCGGGATACAGACTTGGCTCTAGTAACTTAGCCACTAGTTAGTTTCAACTCACAACTGGAGCGGCCTATGGGAGAGATAATCTTACCAGTCAAAGCCGGATCCGTGGTCAAGCAGGTGGAGTTCTGGGTATTGAAGGTGTCGTCCACATACAACCTAATCTTAGGTAGGGGATGGCTTCACGCTATGCAGGCGGTAGCGTCAACCTACCACTAGGTTATGAGGTTCCCCTCGGCTATGGGGGAAGTTGAGGAAATTTGGGGTGATCAAGTCATGTCGAAGTAATGTTTCATGGCAGTGAATGGAAGTTGAGCTGCCAAAGGCTTCGTGCAAATGATTGAAGGTCCGGAAGACCAAAGTGTCCTTGATGACGTGGGCACCAAGGCCAAGGAAAAGGCTGTTGAAGAGTTAGTGGAAGTGCGGATCAACGCCGACAGTCCAAACAAGTTCTTTTTGCTAGGGTCAAGCATGACCGCCTAAGAAAGGACCGAGATGGTAGAGTTCTTGATGGCGAATATCGAAGTCTTCGCATGGACGCTGTATGACATGCCTGGCATTGATCCAAGCTTAATTTGCCACCAACTCACTGTTTTCTCGGATGCATGTCCGGTCATTCAAAGGACAAGGAGATCAGCTCTTCATCACACCAAGGTAGTCGCGAAGGAAGTGAGGAACCTGCTGGAAGCAAGGGCTATCCAGGAAGTGCACTACCCTCAATAGGTTTCAAACACGGTCGTAGTGCCCAAAAAGAATGGGAAGTGGCGAGTTTGCATTGATTACAAGACTGTCAACCGAGCTTGCCCTAAAGACAACTTTCCTCTGCCCAGAATAGACCAACTAGTAGATCTCACGGCCGGGCATAACAGGCTCAGTTTCCTGGATGCCTATCACGGTTATCACTAGATCGCCATGCATGCTCCAGACCGCGAGATAACCTCTTTCACTACCCCGAGGGAACTGTTCTGCTATCGAGTCATGCCTTTTGGTTTGAAGAACGCCAGGGCGACTTTCCAAAGGATGGTGACTAAAATTTTCACTCCTCTGCTGGGCCGGATAATGGAGGCTTCCATTGACGACATGGTGGTCAAAAGCAGGCAATAGGCCGACCACTTATCTGACCTAGCCGAGATGTTCGCTATTCCTAAACAACACAGGCTTCGCCTGAATGCATCAAAGTGTGCCTTCGGTGTGGGGTCCGGGAAATTCCTGGGCTTTCTAGTCACAAACCGAGGCATCGAAGCGGACCCCTCACAAATCAAAGCCATACAAGAATTGAAGCAACCCAACTCGGCAAAAGACGTGCAACATCTCGCCGGTGTGGCAGCCGTGCTTAACCAATTCATAAGCCGGTCATTAGATCATTGTCGCCCTTTCTTTAGAGCTTTGAAGTCCAAGTTTTCATGGAACGAGGAATGTGATAGGGTTTTGGCTGAGCTCAAGATGTATTTATCTTCCGCCCCACTATTGGTGACACCCAAGCCCAGTGAAGAACTCTACCTTTATCTGGTAGTTTCTCAACATGCAGTTAGTGCGGTGCTTGTCCGGTCAGAGGGCATCCAGCATCTCCCTATCTTTTACGTGAGCAAAATCTTATTACCGGCAGAGTTGAGGTATTTGCCACTGGAAAAACTTACTTTGGCGCTAATGATGGCCTCTCGGAAATTGGTGCACTACTTTCATGCTCACACAATCATCGTGTTGACCAAATTTCCTCTAAAAGCCTTGTTTGAGTGGGCGGATTTCTCTGGTAGGATACTGAAGTGGGCAGTCGAATTGGGGCAATTTGACATCAAGTTTCGACCCTGAACTGCCATCAAAGCCCAAGCTCTAGCAGACTTCGTTGCGAAATTCTCACCTGGAACACACCAGGCATGCCTGGTGGATCTTATCACGGTAGTTGAGCTGGCAAATGAAGGCTCAACAGAAATAGCACAACAGAGCAATGTTGACGACGCAAAGCTTGCGCGCCCATCCATACAACCTTCAGTCAAATTGTACCCCTGCCTGGCAATGTGATGATGGACTTGGAAATAATGGACCAACCTGTTGGGTCCGAGGCCGTATCGCCAAGGAGGGATGAATACATATCTGTCGAAACCATCAACAGCGAGCTTGCAACAAACATAGCCATGCAGCCAAGCGACCATGATGCCGTTAACCTGCAGGCCTCCCAAGATCCCTCAAAAAGTTGGATGCTTTTTGTTGGTGAAATGTGGAAACTTTTCGTAGATGGTGCCTCGAACTGGCACGGCGTCGGATTGGGCATTGTTTTGATCTCGCCCGACGGTCTAACCATCAAACACTCTATTGCACTTGGATTCCCAACGTCAAACAACGAGGCTGAATACGAAGCACTGATGGCCAGACTTAAAAGCGTCCTCCAATTGCGCGCATCCGAGCTGATGGCCTATAGCGATTCCCAACTTGTCATCAACCAAGTGTTTGGGATCTAGGAAGCCAAAGATAACAGAATGGCCAAGTACCAAGCTCTAGTGAGAGAACACATCAAGGAATTCCAGGCAATAAGGGTCCAACAAATTGGCCGTGAAGAGAACGGCCGAGCAGACGAGTTGGCTGGTCTAGCTTCCATGTTCGACAATTCAACTCCCAATCCTCTCCTAATCGAGTTTCTCCCAAGGCCTAGTATTGAGGACTCCGTGCAGACAGAAGTACTCTGCACCGAGCTTGGTCCCTCTTGGATGGATCCTATCATCCTTTTTCTAAAAGAACAAATTCTTCCGATTGACAATAAAGTTCAAGCGAAATCAGAGCGGTTTTGGCTCTCTCCATCTGGTGCTTTATATAAGAAGTCATTCACAGGCCCGTACCTCAAGTGCGTTCATCCAGATAGCGTGGAAGCTTTCCTGTACGAGATCCATGAAGGCATATGCAAAAGTCACATCGGGGGGAGATCTTTGGCCTACCAAGCTATCTCTCAAGGATACTGGTGGCCATACATGCAAGCAGATGCTCAGAAGTATGTTAGAAATGTGAAAAATGCCAAAAGTTCGCCCACCAAATTCACCAGCCGGCCAGAGAACTTCTTCCTCTCACAAGCCCTTGGCCTTTTGCGATGTGGGGGCTGGACATAGTGGGACCACTCCTAATGACACCGGGCAATTGGAAGTTCTTCATTGCGGCTACTGATTACTTCACCAAATAGGTTGAAGCTGAGCCCTTAGCGACTATCAAAAAGAAAGATGTCAAACGGTTTGTTTGGAAGAATGTGATAACACGGTTTGGCGTCCTCAAGGTTTTGATTTCTAATAATGGCACCCAATTTGATGGGCGCCTGTTTAGAGGATTTTGTGAGGAATTGAAGATAGAATTCTATAACTCCACCCCGGCTTACCCGCAGTCCAACGGCTAAGCCAAAGCATTAAACAAGACCATTCTCGATGGATTGAAGAAAAGGCTAGAGAAAGCCAAAGGAAAATGGGCCGAGGAACTCCCAAGCGTCCTTTGGGCATATCGGACAACCGAGACGCTCGACCGGGGAAACTCCTTTTGCCCTGGCATATGGCATGGAGGCGGTCATCCTATTGGAAACTGGCATGCCCACCATCCGCAGCGAAAATTTTGAGCCCGAGTTGAACTCTAAAGCCATCGCCCTAGAATTGGACCTAACTAATGAGCGTCGAGAAAAGGCTTTAATCCCCGTGGCCGCATACCAACAAGAACTGTCCAAAAAATACAACAAAACGGTGCACCCCAGACCGTTTAAAGTTGGGAACTGGGTTTTAAGAAAGGTGATGGGCAACACACTGGTGTCGGGCGAGGACAAACTGGGAAGGGCCTTACAGGATAATCGGTCTAGTGGGCAAGGGGGCATACCACTTAGAGGACTTGGATGGCAAAGGCATACCTCGGCCATGGAATGCGGCTAACCTCAAACTGTACTATTTTTAGTATTTGTCTTTTTTATGTAATTTTTTGTGGAAGGACTTGCCACTGTAACTCTTTTTGCTTCTGAATGTAACTCTTTTTGCCACTGTAATAGAAGTGAATTATCTTTGCTGAAAAAGTTTGTTGTGTTCGGAGTAATGTTGTAACTGAGGGGGTTACTCTTACGTTTTAATCGAGATGATTTACCCCGACTAAAAGAGTTAGTGATTTGCCCAACTCAAAGGCTCTAGCCGAGATGATCTACCCCGGCTAGAAGGGTTGATGATGTGCTCAACCCTTGTGTTCTAGCTGAGATGATTTACCCCGGCTAAAAGAGTTGGTGATTTTCCTAACTTAAAGGCTATAGCCGAGATGATCTACCCCCGGCTAGAAAGGTTGATGATGTGCTCAACCCTTGTGTTTTATCCGAGATGATTTACCCCGGCTAAAAGAGTTAGTGATTTGCCCAACTCAAAGGCTCTAGCCAAGATAATCTAGCCCGGCTAGAAGGGTTGATGATGTGCTTAACTCTTGTGTTTTACTCAGGATGATTTACCCCGGCTAAGAGAGACGGTGATTTGTCTAACTCAAAGTTTTATGCTGGTTTGCTCAACTGTTACTTTTGTGCCGAGATGTTTTATGTCAGCTCGAAGAGTTCATGATTTATTTTAGCATATTTGCCGGGATGGGTATCTCGGCTTACGTATTGACGGCCTATTCAACTCTAGTAGTATGGTTTATTTTGATCGAGATACTTTTCTCACCGGGCAGAAGTAGTACAGTTGGAGAATTTACAACAACACCAGATTGCAAGAGTACAAGCGAAATGAAAACTTTTCATTGATAGGATTACTAGGTACATGAAGTGGAGCTTGTAACCCGATTACAAAAACTCAAAAAAAAAAAAGGGTCTAAACTACGCTAACGGAGAGAGGTCAGCAAACTCATCCCCGGTTGCTTCTATCACGGCTTCCACGTCAACGACCGTGGCCTTCTCCTTTTCACCGAGTTCCTGCTGGCTACCGTCGTCGTCGGCCTCCGTCTCTGCCGCCTCTTGCAAAGCGTTGAAGACTTCGTTGGCGTAGGGAATCAGGTAGGCCGACAAAAAGGCTGGGGAGGAGAAGCAAACACCTCGGTCTCCACTCCTTGGCCGAGCTTTTCACAAGCGGCCTTCCAGTTGGACTTGAAATAAATGTCCTTGGTGGCCTCGACTTGCTTGCTGTAGTTGTCCTCGGCCTCTTGGAAACCGAGATTGTTGGCCTCATCCACAACAGCCTTCCGTGCTTCTTTCTTGGCTGCAAGTTGGGCTTTCAGCTCGTCTCTCTCCTACTCGGCCCTGCTGAGCTGGCCAAGGAGTCTTGTGTTGTCAGCATTGGCTGTTTCGAGCGATGCTTTAAACCTCCCCAGCTCGGTTTCCAAATGCTTGACCTGATTGGCCCCATCGGCCACCTTTTGCCAGAGCTTGTGAATCTGGTCCATCAGAAGATGTTGTTTCTAGATGATGGCCTGTAAGAGAATGCGTTAGAGTTCGAATAAAGAAAAGTAACTGTGCAAACACTTGAACAAATTTGAATGAAGCATGCGGAATTCTTACCCGGGTCATAGATTTGACCGAGGACTTCACGAGCCCGGTGTCCGGTACGTGGTCACTGCCGGTCACGTCGCTCGGCAGGAGTAGAGCTTTTGTCAGGTCGAAAGCTATGAGATGTTCTTTGTTGCCTTTGATTGAGGCGTTCGCCGAGATCTCTTTACCCCGGTACTTGAACTGTGGCTGCTATGGAGGAGTTGGCTCTGAGGCTTCAGCTGGTTGCTCGGTGCTCAGCTCAGAGACGAGCTCAACTGACGGATCGGCAGACCGAGGCCTTTTTCCTGCTCAGTGACTTTCTTTACTGGCTTGCACCGCAGCAGTCGATGCCAATGCAATCACCGTCCCAGATGTTTGACCGGCAGCCGGGGCACGGGAAGGGATGCTCGACAGCTTGGTGGTTGTAGCGGTGATGAGATTTTTGATACGGCTTCGTTTGGTTATTTCCTCTTCCTTGGTCAGCCGCATTAGGGGCACGTCCGGTAGTGTTGGATTGGGTGGTGGAGACGGTGCTCAGAGAAAGTCTGTAACCCTACTCCGGGGGGGAGCTGTGTATCTGTAGCTCGGTACGTAGCCGAGAAGGCTGTGACAATCCCGGTTACGATATCGCAGCACGGTTCTAATAGCAGCCTCATTGGGGTTGAAGTAGTTCGCTTGCAAGGCTTCGATAGCTGCAAAGAGGAAAAGAAGAAAAGGCATTAGTGCAGAACAGTGAAGGAAAGTGGGTTGACCGAGCAGTGAGCACGGCTTACATGTTGAATTGAAGTTCTTGTTGATGAACAGCCGGGCACATCGGCTATTTCATAATTTCCAGTCACCCAGAAAAAGTCATCGTCGTGCATATCTTTATCTGGGGCGCCGGTTACAAGCTTCTCCTTGCCCAGTCTAATCTTTAAGTAGTAGTTAAGCCCATCGCCTGTATGCCCGAGGGTGTACTGGCGTAGAATCTCGGCTAATCCTAGGTTCAGGCCCAGCCGGTTGTTTAGCTCGGCTACCCCGTTTATTATTCTGAAGGTGTTGGTTGAAACTTGTGTTAGTACTAGCCCGATGCGCCTCGGGAACTCACACATTAGAGGCTGAACTGGGAAGCGAAGATCGCCTTCGATTATGGAAAGCACGGTGAAGGGGCATTGGTCCAGTCTGCCCCATAGGTTGGTGTCCTCGGCACCAAGCTCGAGATGTACGTCTGAGGGGACACCATATTCTTCTCGGAACGTGGCTAGTGCGACTGACGTGTCAACTAGGAAGCGGTAACGCCCCATGTGAAGCCGGCCTATCTCAGCGCGGTAGTTTTGGTTGGCAAAATTTCGTACGAAGGTAGCTCGGCCTTTGAAAGCCTTGGTGTTGGTGCTTGGTCCCCTAGGACTTTGCAATAAAAGTAAGTGTAAGTGGAAGCACGGTCGCGCAAAACAAGCTTGACTTTAGCTCGGTCAGTTGGAGTGCCAGACCATCTTGGTCATAGAGGTATACCCAAAAGCTCGGCCGTTCAAGTGGACCAAATATTAGCTTGATCGAACGGTCCAGCATTCTTTTACCTCGGTTCGTACACAAGCCTTGCAAACTCGCGACTTGCTTGGTTTTGGTGTTTTTTGGGATCAAAAGAAAACCTGGAGCTCGGTCCGCCCTAGATCCTCGCGTGTTCGTCATAGAAGATGATGAACAGTAGAAGGAGAAGGGACTGAGGTGATTTTTGGGGGCTACGTCCTAAAGCCCACCGCTAACGTGCCTTAAGCTCAACTATGGCAATCACAGGCTTGGAAAACATAAGTAACAAATGAAGAACAATGAAGGGTTGAGAACTTACAAGCAAGGGCACCGATGGAGGCTCCAAGCAGTGGGACGAGGGCCCTCAGCGACGACGATGGTGTGGAGTGTGCTGGCTTAGGTGCTCTAATCTCAACAAGATGAGTATGGCGTGGGCTCTCGATCGCAAGTTGGATTTTGTAGAAGATGATGAATAGCGGAGAAGAGATGAGTAAGGGGCAAGCAACGACTTTAAAAAGGCAAAATAAACGCTAAAATTCGAATGTGAAGAGGCGGCGGGGTTGGCAGTTCGAGGCCAATAAGCGAGTGACGCGTGCCCGTAATGACTGCGTCATCAGTATTGAAAAGACAGGTTGGTAAGTCGAGGCGCCAATTGAGCAAGTCAAAGGACCGAGCATCGGGCTTAGTGTGGTCGAGGTCTTGCAGAATAAGGCCGGGTGGAGAATCGACCCCGGTCGGATTATGTAATCCCAGTCACGCTTGAGCGAATGAAATTAAGGGACAATTGAGAGGGGAATTCTTAATTGGACCTGCAATTGTGGAAGAGGTCGGGCAGAAGGAGGTCCGAGCGTGTTTGGGCCGAGCTAACTTAAGCTGATCCTGGGTTGGTTTGCTCGATTGAAGTCCAGGGCCCATTCAGCCGAGATGGTTTTCTGTCAGCCCAGGCTTTACTGTTCACATATTTAGCTTGACGAGAAAGGCCTTCCGCAGACCGGCCTAGCTTTGGCTGGAGCGCGGTCGTACCGGAATGCTACCGAGCTCGGTTATGATAAAGCTCAGTGAGGGACTTTGCTGGACTCGTTAGGTAGCACGGTCGTAGGAGGCTGGGATAATGCTGTCGGGCTGCTCATTCCCGCCAATGCTATTTGGCAGTTTAATTAGGTAGTGTTTGGCTGAATTTGCGCTAACAGATGGAAGAGCGTGATAGGAGAGCAGCTCCATGTATCAATAGGCGAATGGATGCAAAGGTAAACGCAGAAAGTATATAAGCATGACTGCGCCCTCCATGCTAGGGATGGAACATCAATTGGTGAGAGAAACTTAACATTCATAGAGCTCTTCTCTCTCTCTCTGTTTCTCTGAGTGTGCTAACTTGACTGTTGGAGGGGTTTCCCAGCAACACACCGCCGCGTAGCTCACCGTCGTTGTGTTTACAGATCAATCGAATAGAAACGGAGCTTGGACGCAAGGAGTGCGGAGAGCGACGGATATTTCCTCCCCGTACAGTGATTTACTTGAATTTGAAAAATAGAAAAAGAAAATAAGTCAGCAATGAAGCAAACTTTAACCACCAGAGTAAAATTTTACTCTATTTCAAAGTAAAAGTTTATTCTGATTGTAAGTAAACTTTTACTCTAATTTTAAGTAAACTTTTACTCTATTCAAGAGTAAGTAAAATTTTACTCTGATTGTACGTAAACGTTTACTCTGATTGTAAGTAAACTTTTACTCTGATTTAAAGTAAACTTTTTCTCTGTTCAAGAGTAAGTAAATTTTTACTCTGATTGTAAGTAAACTTTTACTCTGATTATAAGTAAACTTTTACTCTATTCAAGAGTAAGTAAAATTTTACTCTGATTGTAAGTAAAAGTTTACTCTGATTGTAAGTAAACATTTACTCTGTTCAAGAGTAAGTAAAATTTTACTCTGATTGTAAGTTAAAGTTTACTCTGATTTAAAGTAAGTAAACTTTTACTCTGATAATAAGTAAACTTTTACTCCGTTCAAGAGTAAGTAAAATTTTAATCTGATTTAAAGTAAACTTTTGTTGTGTTCAAGAGTAAATAAAATTTTACTCTGTTTCAAAGTAAAAGTTTACTCTGATTGTAAGTAAACTTTTACTCTGTTCAAGAGTAAGTTTTCTTATGTAAGTATAATTTTAAGCAAAGTGAACCAGTAAGGCTGAGTTTGGAAAAATGATACCTCTTTGGGCTTTAGTGTTTGCAATGACCTCTGCATTAGCTTTTTCCTCAACGTTGATAAATCCCATCGAAGGAGCCTTGGACACAAATTTTTTCCTTGAGATTAAATGAGGGTAGTATGCTCGCATAACCAGTACTATAAAATAAAAAATTGAAATTAGTTAATTCTCTAAAGATAGATTGCATAATATTTCAAGTAGTTCAATTTACTTACCAAAAGAAAAAGTACACATCCAGTCACATTTTCAGGACTTCCTAATGAAGAATGGATTGAAGTAGTCAACGTGGATGCAACTGCAGTTGACCATGCATATGAATTCATCATTTCCAAATCTTCTACAAGGGTGACAAAAGCCCATCCAACTGTTAGACCAGTTGTTGGCAATAGCAAAGTTGCCACAACAAATAAACACATTATTCAGGCAACATCCTCAACATCAACTGTCGTTATGCATTCTAATGCATCTCCTAATACCTCTCGCAAACTCTTTACGGATATTCTTGACATATTACAAAACCTTCTCTGTACAAAAGTTTATTCTTGTTTCTTCCCATATGAGACGTCTACTTTTTTCATTCCCCGATTTTATCCCAAAAATCAAAGTAACATCACTGTCTCGTATGTCACACATTTTCCCCCCAAGCTTAAATCCCTTTGCATGAAAGTCATAAGATTTGATCACATCCATGACATTATCATCAACTTTCTTGAACTTCTTTAACACCGCATCTTCTTTCTTCCAAAAAGATTTAAACAACATCCCAAAAGGTGTTCTCTCGAGGGTAGTAATATGTCTTTTAGTGAACCTCGTGTCTCGCATTAGGTTTATCAATGAAACAATATTTGACCTATATTGTTTCACATAGTTCTCCCTCTTCCGTACTCCGTGTACAATATTCAACTTCAAAGGTTTTGTTGTTGAAGGCATTGGATTGCTTTCATTACAGCCTTCATCATCACTAGCATTGGATTGAACTTCTTTACTACTTTTGCTTTTTTTTGAGGGGGGACTTTCTTCTTTTGTATGACTGTTGGTGGAACTTCAAAATCATCATCATCACCACATTTGCTTCTTGTAACAGCCATTTTAAAATAGTAAAAAGTTTCCCTATATCAACAGTGTAACATTTTACTTTAAACAACAAAGTGACAAAACAAATAAGCACTAAAGAAAATGCACAAGCATTGTAATGAGACAGTAAAGTTTTACTCAGTTTGGCAGTAAAATTTTACTCTGATTGGAAGTAAAATTTTACTCTGAACAATACCCTAGGAAATAAACCAAAAACACATACAAAATTTATAGAACCAAGAATCAAGAAAACCTTGTCTCAATTTTGACTATAAGCAACATAGTTCTGAAATTAACATGTACAATTCACATTCAAACCGAAATCAGAGAAATGATGAAAAGACAATCACATTCACATACATAAATAAATATATATATATATATATATATACAAATTGATATGCACATTTATGTAATAAGCAAAGCCTAGAGTTAAAGTAAAATTTTACTCTGGTTGGAAGTAAAATTTTACTCTGAAAAATTCATGAAGCAAATGAAATTGAAAGCATTGAAATTGCAGGACCAAAACACACAGAAATCAAAGCAATGAAATTGAAGCAAAACTGCATACACCATTCTGAAATACCTAAATTAGTTTTCAAAATTTTTAAACCTTAACATTCTCACATGATTTAGTAATTTAAAGTATTTTAAGATAGTGATAAAAATTTTAGAACAGATGATCCTTACTGTAACCCAAAATCCCAAACTCTACTCACCCTGATGCAACAATGAAAAAAAAAAAGAAAAAAAATCCTTAGCAGCCTTACAATTCCACCCCATACCATGGCAACGTAATCTCATACACCACTCGCAAAATGAAAACAAACCCCAACAGACTTCATAATATCGAAAAACTAGCAGAAAGGGGAAAAAATTACCTGCAAAATGTGTGTCCAAGAGAGAGAGTAAAGCATAATGCGGAGTTCGATTTGAGCGCAAGCGACGAACATGTAACGTTCCAGGGGTAGAAAGACAGAGTAGCTCTAGAGAATCTTGAGCTTGGTTCTTCTTACTTATGGAATCTTGGTGTATGCAATACACTCAAATATTCTGAGATGGTTGACACTTGGCTTATGTGAACTCCAAGCCTCTTTTGGAGTCATAGAGTGAAGGCTCCTGGTTGGGCATCTATTTAGTAGATACACAGCACATGATACAGCTTCAGCCCAAAATTGCTTGGGTAATCTTTTTTCTTTGAACATACTCCTTGCCATATCTAAGATTGTGCGATTCTTCCTTTCAGCAACACCATTCAATTGTGGCATATAGGATGGTGTTGTTTGATGCTTGATTCCATGCTCTTTACAAAATCTTTCAAAAACATCAGATGTATATTCTCCACCTTGATCTAACCGCAATGTCTTAATGTAGTAATCGCTTTGCTTTTCTACAAAAGCTTTGAATTCTTTGAAAATATTGAACACCTCCGACTTTCTTTTAAGAAAATACACCCATGTCTTCCAACTATAATCATCAATAAAGGTCAGAAAATATCTATTCTGTCTATTTGACATTGGCTTCAATGAACTACACATATCAATGTGCACTAGCTCCAGCGGCTTTGTTGCTCTCCATTTCACTTCTTTGGCAAAGCTAGTTTTGTGATGCTTGCCAAAAATGCAGCTTTCACAGACTTCATTAGTATGAGCAATATGTTTTCACCATATTCTTGCTTGACAACAACTTCAAGCTTCCAAAGTTGAGATGTCCAAACCTCAAATGCCATAGCCAATCTTTGTCTTTGATGATGGCACTTAAACACTTTGCAGTATCATGTTGGATGTTCAATACAAACATCCGATTGTTGGACATTCTCACCCGAGCAATCAAATTACCATGATTGTCTTTGATAGTAAGATGACAATCTTTCACGTTGATGTCGTATCCTTTCTCTAGGAGTTGTCCCATACTCAAAATGTTGTTCTTCATGGCAGGAACATAATAAATATTGGAGATGTAATCATGATCTCCATTCTTGAGCTTGATCAGAATATTGCCTCTTCCTTTCACTAGAGTCTTTGAAGAATCACCAAATGAGACTTGTGCTTGTACAGTCTTGTCAAGCTCGACGAACAACTCTCTTTTACCACACATGGCTCCTGAATCTAGATACCAAACATTGTTTTGGTTTTCAGTATCTCCATGGTGGACAAACAGGACTGTAGGTCCGGCTTTGTTTGTTTCTGCTCGGCAAAATTTACTTGCTCTTTGGCTTCTATTGTTGCTCTACTTCGGCATTCATTGCTGTAATGCCCGAACTTGTAGCAATGGTAGCACTGAACATTACTTTGTCAAATCCTAGTCAGTTGTTGTAACCACCTCCCCTTCCTCTTCCTCTTCCTCTTGGAGCAAAGTGTGGTTGACTTCTTCCTCCTCCAGCTGGACCTCTTCCACCTCTTCCTCGAAAACCAGAACTTTGGTTATTATATCCACGGCCTCTTCCTCAGCCTCTTTGTGATGTCCCCCCTTGCTCATTTCTATTATCTCTGAAAGACAACTTTGATTAAAGAGCTTGCTCTAGAGAACTTGAGGGAGTCTTCTTGTTGATCATATGTTCATGAATCTCAAGTGTGCCCATCAACTCATCAGTGGTCATGGCATTGAGATCCTTGGACTCTTTTGTTGCTACAACCACGTGCTCGAATTTGGGACTGAGTGATTATAGAATCTTCTCTATCACTTGAAGAGATTCCATCTTCTCTCCATATCTTCTCATCTGATTAACAATGGTCAATGTTCTGTTGAAGTACTCAGAAATTGACTCATTCTTGTTTATGTGCAGCATCTTGAATTCACCACGTAACACTTGGAGTCGAACTCTGATCATCTTCTCAATTCCACAGTGTGAATTGCGAAGAATACTCAATGCCTCTTTAGAGGTTACTACTGCTAAAATCTTCTCAAAGCTTGACTCATCAATGCCTTGATAGAGTAGATACAAGGCCTTTTTATCTCTCTTCCTTGAATCTTTTAATGTCGTCTTCTGAGTTTCATTTAAATTTCCTTCATCTTCGAGAGTAGCTGGTTCGTTATATCCTCGATCCACTAACTCCCACAAATCTTGTGAGGCTAGTAGGACTTGCATTTGAATACTCCAATTTTCATAATTCTCCTTGCTGAATTTTGGAAACAAGGGTTGAATTATTTGTGTTGGCCATTGGTTGACTTTAAGAAATCTACAAATTTTCAAGATGTAATTTGGAAATTTTGATCGTACAGATGTGTCCAGAATATTCCAAAAGTTGGAAAGCACTATTGGATAACCAAAAATAGACTTCAAACAGCTTAGATCTAGCAAAAATAATTGAACGGTTCAGATCGACGGAATCTAGAACTTCTAAAAAGCACCGGATAATTTCTCCAGATAGGATGACATCAGTGTGATGTTAATGGCGTGGCTCCACTCGGTCTGCGGCTTGGCAGTGCGACTCCTCTGCGGCTCAACTCGGCATGTGGCTTGGCTCGGCTCGGCTTAACGACTCTGCTTAACGTCAATAATGACATCAGCTCTTGGATACAGATCCGGGCTAATGGATCGGATTGTACGCCAGACAGGTCAAACTTTGCAAATCTGGGCGAATAAGACGCGTGGTAGCGCGTGGGCGCGTTGCTGCACGTGGTGACGGCGTCGACGGCGTGTGCGGGCTTTGTGGGACTCGGTTTTCAATATGGTTTTTTGTAGTGTGATCGTTTCGATGAAACCTACACACTGGTGTGATCAAAAGTTTATTTCAACAACTTTGATTTCTGGACAAGATCTGAAACGATGCTCTGTTCTACTGTTTTTTTTTTTTTGAAAAAACAGGCCCTCCCGATGCTCTGATACCACTATTGATGGGAAATGGACTTCAAACTACTTATGGTAGCTTGAAATAAAATTCAGAGAAATAAATTTGGGAGATAAACAAACAAACTTTATCAATTACTGAAAACAATTACAGAACAAGGTGAGAACTCTCTCTGTCTCTCCAACTCTCACACTCTTTTCTTCTTCTCTCCCACACTTTGGCAACGAGCCAGGGGGGCTAGGGATCACACTCCCCATCCCCGATAGTACAAATTTCCCCATCCCCTGACCCCAATCCCCGACGGGAAATTCTCAAAATACAATAGTTATATATAAATAAAACTAGTAAAGATAAAACCATTAAATGCAGATGCAGCTAAGGCTGTGAATTTCAAACGGTTGCAATCACTGTTGTAAAACTTGATTTCAGCCGCCATACTTCTACTCTTAGGCCGGTGGAATTTTTGTCTTTTTTTAATTATTATTATAGGTGAAGCAAGATTGCTTCACAACAATTTTGACCACAGAAATAACAAAGATGGGAATCACAATCAGTGAGATCCTTCTGACTTGGTATATAGGAGGTTGATTGCTGGTTGTTTATTGAACAAAAAATAATATGATTTATCAAGAGAGAAGTGATGGAATATGGCAATGATTCAATCAATAATCTAATCTAATATATTATGATAACAATAACTAAAGACTTGCAGTCTTATTTTTATGATTTTTATGATTAAGGTCTTAACTCAGAAGTGGTTGGATTGAGCATCATTTCGAAAATAAAATTATATTTTGCGATGCACTAAACGTGTAGTATATTGCTGCTTCTTCTTCTTCTTCTTCATTTTTTATTTTTTATTTTTTTATTTTTTTATGTGCTGTGTCCTGATTCTAAGGGATTATGAAGTTGCAAAAGAATTAATTAAATCATTTTTGTCTCTTCTGGGGAAGGAAGGAGGTAGATAATTTTTACTAGGGTCTGTTTGGTTGTGTTTTTGTTTTCTGTTTTCTATTTTCATTTTCCAGAAAAATGCAGAGAACTTATGTAACAAATTGTTTCCGAAAACAGTTTTCGGAGAAATGTTATGAAACAACCCACTCTTTAGGAAACACACAAAAAAGTAGTTTTGAATTTTCCAAAACAGTTTTTGCACAAAAACAATGAGAAGTTTTCTGTTTTCTATTTTCTTTTTTCAGAAAACACAGAATTTATTTAACAGTTGTTTCTGAAAACAGTTTTCAGAAAAATGTTATGAAAACAACCCACTCTTTATGAAACACAAAAAAAAATGTTTCCAAATTTCCAAAACAGTTTCTGCACAAAAATGAAAAAGATGAATGTTTTTGAAATTTCTTGAAAACAAGGAAAAAGAAAATCAAAATCAAAAAGGAAGAGGAAAAAAAAAAATTTACCAAACAGGCCCTATGCAGCTGAAACTCCCTCCATTCCTTCGTCCTCTCTCACCCTTTCTGACTTCTCACAATGTCATAGATTACATTATCTCCAGTAAAACATTCTGCAGTACCTTGTTCAAAAGAAATAAGAATGATGCATTAACTTACCTCATCAATCTTTTTAGTTTAAACTTTAATTCCAAAGACAACCTACAAATCTATATAGACATCTCTTCTTTTGTCTCTTCTCTTCTCCAACACCATGAAGTATGCTGGTTTTTGCAAAACTATGATTGCTAATGGAGAAAGAATTTGTTGAACAGAGAAGTCAACCATCTGTGTCATTGTAACTAGAGTCAGTTAAATACTGGCGCAATTTTGTTCTTTTTATCTCCCCTAGAAATAAAGGAAGAAGCTTAAATATTATGGTGCCGTTTGGTAACACTTACGTTTTTAATTTTTTGTTTTTATTTATATTTATAAAAATTTAAAAAACTCAAATAAAAACTTGTTTGGTAAATTTTGAATTATAAATCAGTGGTCTAAGTTTATAAATTTGGCCAAAAAATGTAAACTCAAAAAATGTGTTTCCGTTTTGAGTTTTGAGTTTTTTTTTTTTACCACCCAACACTAACAACCACCCGCCACCATTTTCCACCACCGTCACCCACCACCCACCACCCGCCACCACCACCCACCACCCACTCGCCACCACCACCCACTCCTCGCCACCACTACCACCACCACCCACCTGCCATCCACCACCCACCACCCGCCACTACCATCCACCGCTTGGCACTACCACCCGCCACCACCACTCACCACCCACCTGCCACCACCATCCACCACCTACCACCACCAGCCACCTGCCACCTACCCGCCACCACCACCCACCACCACCACCACCACCACCCACTCGCTAGCACCCATCACCCATCACCCGCCATCGGCACCCATCCACCCACCACCACCACCACCCACCACCGCCCACCACCACTACTACCGCCATCCGCCACCCACCTACCACCACTCACTCGCTACCACCTACCACCCGCCACCGTCACCCACCCACCACCACCTGCCATCCACCACCCACCTTCCACCACCACCCGTCACCACCCGCCACTGCCACCCACCCATCCGCCGCCACCACTTTCCACCACCTACCACCACCATTTGCCACCACTTGCCATTTCTTATTATTTTTTATATTTTTAAATTTTTTAAAACATTTTGTCAATTACCAAACGCGTTTGTAGTTTATGTTTTTCTAAAAATAAACAAAAAATAAACAAAAATCAGTTTATAAAATCTTTATAAATATAAACTAAAAACGTAAACGTTATCAAACAGACCCTAAGCAACTGAACTCCCTATGTACCTCTCTCTCTCTCTCTCTATCTCTCTCTCTCTCTCTCTCTCTCACTTTTACCAAACACGATCATATATAATGGCGGTGTTTGGGAACTTAATTTTTGGGTTTTTTTTTAATTTTTTTCACTAAAAGACAAATTGGTTACAAAACTAAAAAAAATAAATCCAAACAAAATATCACATCAAACCCCATAATCATTTCACTTTTTCTCTCACAAATATCACATCCAACCACAAAAAAATCCAATTATCTTTTCAAACGCAAAAAAAAAATTTATCCAATAATATTCTACAATTAAAAAGACTTACAAAAAAAATCACTTCCCAAACACCCACAATTACTGCTTTTCCCCTCCCCCCTATTGTTTTCCTTGGGCCTATATGATTGGACTAGCTTCATTTGGAGGAAGAAACATGGAATATACTTTGTTATGCTCTAACAACTGAGGAATATATTATTCTTATTAGGGATGCCTGTAGAATTATCAAAGACTGCGTACTTAATCACTCCTCTCTGCAACACGCATTAACCCAAAAAATAAATAAAAATTTATTAATAAAGGCAATAGAACATATAAGACAGTACAAATCATGGTGCAATTAACCCAAAATACTGCTAAATTATTTATGTACTAAAAAGTTTGAACTCTGATGGATTAAGCATCGGTTTAACTAGAAAGTCAACTACCTTGTCATTGTAACTTGTGTTGGTGGAATACCATTTTTTTTTCTTGGGGCCTGGGCATGAGCCAACTTATATAAGTAATTCTCTCTCTCTCTCTCTCTCTCTCTCTCTCTCTCACAGAAGGACTTCTTGTAATACATGGATCATATTATCTACAGTAGAATACCTTCAACTTCGTTGTTCAGAGAAGTAAGCATGATGCATTGCCTTATCTCATCAATCTTTGTAAAACATACAAACAAGCATGATGTGGCCTTACATTTATAAAAAAAAAGCATGATGTGGCCTTACCTCATCAATCTTTAGTCTAAAGCCAAGGTGAAGACTGCACATATATACACATGTATATTTATTATGCATCTTCCCTTCTGTATCTTGTCCTATCATTTCCTACTTGAGTCTTTCCTGGTTTATCCAGTATGGCTCAATTGGTTGGTGATGATGAGATAGAATCACTGAGAATTGAACTTGCAGAGATAGGAAGAAGTTTGAGGTCATCGTTTCAGCGCCATACCTCTAGTTTCAGAAGTTTTTCAGCTTTGAGTTCTGTAAAGGATGACGTTGATGATGAAAACGCCTTACAGTGGGCTGCAATTGAGAGACTGCCTACATTTGAGAGGTTGAGATCATCTTTGTTTGATGAAAATGATGGAAGCAAAGTTGACGCGCAAGGAAAACGGATAGTCGATGTTACTAAGCTTGATGCTCTAGAACGAAATATGTTTATTCACAAGCTCATCAAACACATTGAGAATGACAATCTTCGCTTGTTGCATAAACAGAGAAAAAGAATAGACAAGTAAGTTTTATTTGTTTGTTTTTTCCTTTGTGTTCCAAAATATATGGCTATACATTATATAGGCATGCACAGAGGTTACTCCTTTATTTCCAAACTTAAATTTATAATCACAGGAATCAAGTTGTGAAACAAAAATTAAGTTTCTAGTAAAAATAGGAACATAAACTGTGTTTACTAAATCTAAAATGAAAACAAAGTCTAAAATTAGACGGAGGATGCCAATAGCCTCATTGTCCACTTTTATTCCATTCTTGACCATAATGGTCCGTTCTCCTTTATTTAGTTTCCAACTTGTAAGGTATCCTTGCATGGAATTTTGTTATGTGAATACTTGCACTAGTGTCAATCCACCAAGAATTTGGTGGAACCAAAAAGGATTAGGACACAAAACATTAGGTGTTACATTTCTTGTCCAACCAACCTTTAAAACTTAGACAAACTTTTTTTATGTTTTTTTTTATTAGCAAAAATAAAAACCTTTTATTGAAAATAAACTAAACAATAATGAAATTTACATAAAAAAAGGGTGGAAAAGCAGAAACGCATCATAGGATACTACCTAATCCCAACTAGGTTGGCATTGAGAAGATAGCCCAATCATCTGCAAGCTTAACCACAAAAGGTTGGAGAGAGACCAACCCAAGCAAGAAAAACAACAAAAGCTAAACCCACAACAGCCAGGACCCAGCAGAATCAACATTAGCAGACTTAGCTACATCAGAAGCATAGCAACAACCCCAACAGAGGCAAGACATAGCAGCAGTGCTCACAGATGCAAAAACTCATATGCATAGCCCAGAAGAATCACAAAATGCACAACTGCACTCCCATTCTAGCAAACACATCAAACCATCCACCCATACACTTGGTACATAATCTGATCTAAGCATCAGACCAGCATCAACCAACTAAATTTGCAAAACTTAGCATACCAATAAATCTCCTAGCCTAGTAACCAATACAAACACATCAACAGCAGAACACTAGCAGGGCATAGCAAACACCATATCAAGCATAACAAAATATACCAATATATTAGACTACTAGACCTTCACAGAGCACACTCTTATAACAACAACCATGCTCAGTCCACCCTCAACCATCAACACATCTTCCATTGAGCACTGCTCCCATCTGTATAGCTTAGTTCCTCATTCTTTCGACAGAAATGGGATCGAATCTTATTTTCTTCATTAACCTTGTGAGTTTCATCTTTTGCATTCTTCTTCTTCTTACTTTTGCTTTTCTTGAAAATCTTTTTGGTTGGACCCAAGGTGGTAAGGTGAGTCATATCGGGCTTTTCAGGTTTAAGCCTCTCTTCTTCTTGAACACACAGGGCAATTAATTTGCTCATCTTTCACTTATCTTTCTGCGTATTATAATTGATCTTGAAAAGACCAAATTGCGTAAGAAAAGAAGTCATAATGAAATGAACAAGAAAACCTTCAGAAATTTCTATGTCCATTCCCTTTAATTAAGAGGCCATGTCATTTATCTTTAAGATATGTTCACGAACACCATTCAAACCATCATATTTCATTGTTATCATTTTAATCATGAGAGTACTAGCAAGGGATTTGGAAGTTCCAATGAATTATTTTTCAATAGATTTCATATATCCCACTGCACTTTCAGAAGCAGGAATTGCTCCTTGAATTGTAGGCATAATTGAGTCTTTCATAATCATTAAACTTAAGCGATTAGAACGTTCCTATTTTTCATATAAAGCCATGTGTTCCTTAGAATTTGTATCATTAGGCTTTGTAGGTGCTGGCTCTCTTAATGCATAGTCTAAATCCATAATTCCCAAAACAATTCTAATTTGTTTCTTCCATTTCTTAAAATTAGTTCCACTCAAAGTTTCAATACCAGATAAGTAATTATTAATTGTAGTAGGATTCAATGCTGTAAATACATAATATCCATTATATAACTTAATATAATCAAAAAAATTACTTTTCACATGTCATGAATAAAAATAACACCACAAGTTAAATATATCTAACTAGAAAACATAATTAATTAGATATGAAATTAAATTATTCTTCCATTGGGCCGAATAACAATATATTTTAGCAATTTCATAAAAATAAATGAGATGACTAATAAAAATAAACAACATAAAATAAAATAAAATAATCATTAACACCGTAACAAGTTTATCACTGTTGGGCAGAAAAACTCAATATCTTATATTATTTTATTAACTAAAGCACGTGAAAAGTTTATTACTGTTAGGTAGAAAAACTCATTGTCATATTTATTTTACTAATCATCTCAGTTATTCAAAACATACATAGTGTTGAACCTCCGTTGGACTGATCAACAATGTATCAACTCATAAGGTGTGTAACAAAACATTATAAATCTTCGTTGGGCTGATTAACAATATATCAACTCATAAAGTGTGTAACAAAATATTATAAGTGTATAAGCCATTATCTTAATTGTCACTTCTTCAATAATATATAATTTTTTTATACTATTACATCATTGCCTTGCAAGGATGTAAGGATGGGTTATTGGGTTAACCTTTAAATTGATTCTCGTAGGGTTGGTGTAAAATTGCCGACAGTGGAAGTGAGATATAACAATTTGCGAGTGGAAGCAGAGTGTGAGGTGGTTCATGGCAAGCCCCTTCCAACTCTATGGAATTCTTTCAAAAGCATTCTTTTTGTAAGTATCTAATTTTCTTGAAGTAACATTATAGCTTATTGACGGTATGCATTTGGGTAGGTTTTGTCCACCTGCGGATATTGTCTGGGTTAAGGTTTTCATGGATATGAGTTGATTCTAGATCAATACAACCGTGCTCTACCTGCCATCTAAATTTCAACCAATTCATTTTAATTAATTATTTCTAATGGTTAAGATTTATTTTCAATAAAAAAGTCAAATAGCCAAAGATTTTATTTTCTCTATAAAAAAAAATTCAAAAAGTCAATAAATTATACAAAAAAAAAAAAAGTTAGATTTTATTTTCTCTATATTTTTAACACGTTTTTCGTAAAAATCTAAAAAATATCCAAAAACATACTAGTTTTTTTTATCTTATATTTTAGTCAAAAAGCCAAAAATTACTAAAATAGCCTATTCCCAAACAGGCCTTAATCTGGATAATTTTCTCCTCTTTTTTTTTAATTTTTAATTTTTATCCAATGTTATCGAACTCGTTGCATATGTTTCTGAATCTGCATTCACATTTATGTTTCCATTTAAGAGAAGGACCAGCCCGTAAGCTGAATATTTGGTGGTTCTTGTGTTTGTATTGTATAAGTCAAACATTTATTGTTTGACTTGCTATTTAGTTGCAAAAACAAATGGTCGGGGAATCCATGTTTTGGGTTTATCATTTCCAAAAGCAGCCTTTAATAAATTAGAACCGATGTTATCCATGCAAGTGCCTAAATTGATTAATTGGTAAAATTTGCTAAACAGGATTTGGTCAAGCTTCCTGGTATGAAGTCACAAGAGGCCAGGATTACCATCGTTGATAACATCAGTGGAATCATTAAGCCTGGAAGGTGTGTTTGAAGCTTAGGGGATCTAATTTGTTTTTTTTTTTTTTTTTTTTTTTTGGGTCTCTCCTTATAGCCGCCATACGTACCTTCCTTTTTTTCCCCTATTTTTTGTAAGTATCCGGCATTGTTTGGGAAAATGCTATTTTAATAACTTTTTGACCTTTTACGAAAGATGTGCAGAAAAGTAGAAAGAGTGATATAGTTACTTGAGGCAAATTGTTCTACTCCAGTGCAATGGTTGACTATTGATATTCATTGCATATGGTCACACCCTCACAGACAGCTTTCCTTATCTTGTTATCAGTATTCAAATTGTTGATAACGCAGACAGCTTTCCATAAAACATGACTTGCCTTACAACAAGTATTATTCTCCCTTTGAAATCAATACGTATATATGTTGATAACAGACTCAAAATTTAGAGCTTGCGTGGTAATTAAATCAATTTGACTCTTTCAATTTGTTGAGTTAAACAACTCAAACTATATATGTGTTTTCAGTGTTGCTATAGTGGTTTGTATTTTCACTTTGGAAGCTCCACTGCACTGGTCCATCCTTTCATTTGTAACTGAAATTGAATACTAATGAATGATTGCAGTTAGTATTTGGAATTTGAGCTGTTTAATATAATAAAATTTGACAAGCATGACAAGTTTTAAGGTTGAATTACCACCATTGACATCGAAAATGAGTTTAACTTGGGTAATCAATTTTATTGTGGATTATTAGGTCAAATCTTAATCATTGAACCAATGGTCACCCCTCCCAAACACACATTAATGTGTACTAATTGGGTGTTGTTTTTATCCATCTCAGTGTTTTACATGCTTAGTGAACTTCTGTTATCCATGTCTTTGAGTATCTGTTTCCTATCTTATGCTGTTTGTGGAAAGATATCTTTCTAAAGTTTCAAAATCCTGAAAAGAAATCCCATTTCATCAAAAAAAAAAAAAAAAACTTCTTGGAAAATTTGCATATTTTAATATTCTACTCAAGTAAGCTTATTTTTGCTGCAGGATGACTTTGCTGCTTGGTCCTCCAGGATGCGGAAAGACTACTTTATTGAAAGCACTTTCTGGAAATCTAAACAAATCTCTCAAGGTCTCTAGCTTTTTAAAATGATTAATATTCTTAATAACAGAAATGTTGGTAGATACTTGATCAACATTAAAATGAACAATAATGATCTTAAGTATAATTAAAACCTGCTTGGACTTTACAAACTAAACTGTTTTGGGTTCTAATTGGTATCGTCCTCTAAGGAAAGGGTTGGTTTCAGCTGATTCTTATGTTTCTCATATGGAAAATGATATACAAGTTCATTTGTTAGACCTAATAATGTGTAAGTGAGATAATTGGTTGATGATTAAAGAAGATAGGAGAAAGAGAGTTGCCTTACATATTTTAATTGGTTGCCACATCATTGGGTTTGAAAAGTGAGTCTAATTTTTGGGCTAGAATAGCAATGCCCTTTTCATATACTCTCAAGCACTGTCGTTTAATCTTGAAAGTTGGCTCAACACATAAATATATAGAAGCAAATAGAAACTACTGTATAGCCTTATTCAACTTTGTTACAAGTTAATAATATTCTCTTCCAAGAAAATTATATTCTGCTGGTCTTTTGCCTAGTAGATATATGCTTCTAAGCTCCACCCAGTTTATTGAAGTGAGCCAGCTATCATTTAGTCTTGGTTACAACACTGCAGGGACGGAACTAGGAGAAGACTATGGGGGGCCATGGCCCCCCTGTTTCTCTAAAAATTATTGTTTGCCATTGAATTTTGAAAAAATATATATATATATATATCATTTTATACATAAAATGGCCCTCCAGTATAAAAAAAAAAAAAAATGTCATTCTTCTTCCATCTTGAATTCTCTTTCTATTTTATACCAAAAAAACTTCTTGATCTTATTAGAAATTGTTTCTATGGTATTTAAATTTTTTTATGTATATATAATTTATATATATCATATTATACATACATGTATATTTTGTGTATATGGTGAATTTTATTTTATTTTTTTTGGCCCCTCCGGTAATAAAATCCCGGTTCCGTCCCTGCAACACTGGGAGAACTGTTAACTTGGAGTTGATGAACAATGCAAAAAATTGGGCTCCTGAATTTCTAGTGCAAAAAGTGGACAATGAATTGCATTCCACATATACTCGATTACCACAAAAACCCACAATTTACTCTGCTACCCATAAGAAACAGGATATAACTACCATTCTATTGATTACTTTAGTTCATTACATCTGATGTGCTTAGTTTAATATTAGACACAATCATTGAACTCTTTTTTGGTTGCCTTCAAGAGCTATTTTCATACATATTTCCTACATTTTGACATAGTTTCCGTATGTTCATCCTTTTTCTGCAACAGGTTGCAGGAGAAGTTTCTTATAATGGGTACAAATTGGAAGAGTTTATTCCCCAGAAAACTTCTGCGTATATAAGTCAAAATGACATACACATCCCTGAAATGATTTGTGAAACACTTGATTTTTATTTCATTTGTCGAGGCGTAAAAGCCGGCGGTATGGGTGCTTCGAACAAGCAACAAGGATCATATTATTTGTAGATTCCTTATCAACTAATGGTACTAATGGTAATTGAAGTAAATTGTTTCTTGCTTGCCAGATATTATGATTGAGGTCAACGAAAGGGAGAAACAAGCAGGAATTGTTCCAGACCCAGACATAGATACTTATATGAAGGTAATTTTGGTTTCTCTGGTCTTCTTTTTTTCCCATGTTTCAGGGGTTTCCACTATGTTTCTTGAGGGATGGAATCTCCGGAATCTAGAATGTTACCCCCATGAGAAACCAGAGTCCGTGCATCTATACAGGCTTTTGTCAGTTTTGTAGGAATACACGAGTATTATTTTTTCTGTGTGCATATGGAATGGTGATGGTCTGAGTGTGTGTGTGTGTGTCTCTCTCTCTCTCTCTCTCTCTCTCTTTCTCTGTCTCATTTATCTTTATTTTTCATTTTTAATTATTAGAGGCTTGAAACAACTTTCTCTCAGGTTTCCTAATTACATTTTCCAACTTTAGTGATAAAGAGAAACAAATGGTTCATAGAAACTTGCAAGCTTAATCTTTTGCATAAGAATTGTGTATTGATAATAATTCTATCAAAACAAACAGAAGTGCAACAATGGAGTCAGCATAAATTTATAATATTCGGAGCTTATTGTGAATTAGTAAGAAAATCAGATTACGAGCGCAATAGTAGTGGTGTGAATGACAGTGCTATGAGATATCTGCCTTATACTGTGCTCAATTACATGGTCTAGTTGATGGCAACTCATTTAATTGATGTAGGTAAAAAAATTTGTTACGTACTTCAAAAACATAATTCTAATCTCTAATTTAGAGGAATCTTTCCACAAAACACAGACACTTGGCCCAAATTCTTGTTGGGGAATTTTCAAAATGGGTTTTCAAAATTTATTGTTTAATTTTTAGGTGTTTTCAAAACCTTTCTTGTTTTTTTTGAAAAGCTTGCAATAAGCTTCAGGATTTTGTCCTACATCGGAAAGAGAGGAAAACATGGAGCACTTAATAAAGTGTTACATGAAATATTTCTTTAAATATGGAATTGTGGGATGGATGCTAGTGTACATGCACTCACACCCCAAGCACCATCCGCACATGTGCGCATGGCGTGGGCAGTGGCTTGCGTGGCGTTTGATGGCGCACTTTGCACAGACACATTGGCATAAGGCTCCGTGAGGGCACTTTCCTATTTGCATTGGACATGTTGGAGCGATAACGTAGATCCAACGTGGCGTGGGTGACGTGGAATACAGTCAGCTCTATGTGGCAGTGATGTGGCGTCCGTTAGCGGTTTGATCATAGCCGTTGATTGGAGATGCGTGCGATCGTGCGGATGAGATGGCACTCGATCGTGATTAGGTATGATCAGTCAACGCATCTATTTGGTGTGAGAATGATCTACATCATAGATCGTTGATCCAATGGTCAGATCTGATCGGATGCGATCCAGGGACATGGCCATTCGATTAGATACATCAAAGCCTATAAATAGGCTACGGAATCAACCATTTCAATCCATCCAAAAACGCAGAAATCATTCCCGTAATTCTCTCTTTCTTCCTCTTAATTTAGAGTTTTCGATTAATAATTTTTTAAGCAAGTTTTTGCTTTTCTTATTGGTAATCAAATTTTGCAAACTTGATTACCACTGTCTTGGTTTTCTTGATTATATCAAGAGTATTCTGATCTACTGTCGTCAGTGCAGACGCCGGTAGACTTGATCTTTAGATCATGCTTCATTGTATCCTGGAAGCGAATTTGTTGTAATCCCCTGTGCACCTTTTTGGTGGGTGCAAAGCAAATATTGTTTTTAGGAGAGCGACTAAGTAACGCAACTTGAAGCAGCAAATTTCTATTTTTTATAGACAAGATCATTGCCAAGTTTTGAAGACCCGAAGACCACCAACTGAAGAATTTAAGACGAAAGACGAAATGTTCCAACAATCTAAAGACAATATTTGGATATGGCGATGTCTATTTAGAAAATAACTTAAGATTTCATGAAGCTTGACCGATTTAATGGAGGAAATTTTCGACGCTGGCAAAAGAAGATGAGACTATGGAGCAAGAAGACGAGACTATGGAGCAAACCCGTACAAAAACCAAATAGGAGAATGACAACTACATTTGCTGATGACACATTCTGAATGCGTTGTCAGACTCTCTGTTCAATGTGTATCAACATCTGGAAACAGCAAAGCAACTTTGGACATATTACAGTCAAAGTACCTCACCTAGGATGCCACTAGTAAGAAATTTCTTATTAGTAATTTTATACGTTTTACTATGATTGATACAAAGCCCATTATGGAACAATTCCATGAGATCCAACATATTCTGAGTCAGTTTCGACAAAAGAATATGAATATGGATGAATCTATTGTAGTTTCGTCTATAATAGAGATACTGCCATCTTCTTGGAAAGATTTTAAGAAAACTCTGAAACACAAAAAGGAAGATCTAACTTTAGAGGAATTGGCTCAACACCTTCAAATTGAGGAAGAGTCAAGACTTCTTGAAAGTAAAGATAACCTATTGGCCCAGACTTCCAAGATTCACATGGTGGATGATGGTAAGAGGTTTAACAAAAAAAAACGTAAGCGCGACCCTTATCCTAAGAATGATGCTAAGAAGCCGAAAAGCGCTTGCTGGCATTGTGGCAAGCCAGGGCACTTTAAAAATAAATGTCGGTTATACAAGAAGAAACTATAAGCATTAAATGCCAAGAACAAGTTCGTAGCTATTGTATCTGAGGTGAACATACTCAAAGATGCTGGCGACTGGTGGATTAACTTAGGAGCAACAAGGCACGTCTACATCGACAAGAGTCGTTTCACTACTTATGAACAAGTGAGTGATGGAAAAGTTTTCTACATGGGCAACTCTTAAACTACTGCTATCAAAACCAAAGGGATGGTGGATTTAAAGTTCACATCTAGAAAAGTCTTAAATCTTAATGATGTTTATCATGTACCTGATGTCAGGAAAAACCTTATATCTGAAAGCCTGCTTAATAAGCATGGTTTCAAGTTAGTATTTGAGTCGGACAAATTTGTCCTTTCTAAGGGTTCGATTTTTATTGGGAAGGTCTACATGTATCAAGGAATATTCAAACTTAATGTTATCAATAATACATCTATTTCTGCTTATATTGTTGATTCTCTTTCTTTATGCCATGCTCGTTTAGGTCATGTTAATACTAGGAAGATGCATGATATGGTTAATTTGATTTAATTCCTAAGTATGACATTGATATGTTTGAAAAATGCAAATTTTGTGTGCAATCTAAAATTACTCGCATTCCATTTCCTAAAGTAGATAAAATCACATCTCTGCTTGAACTTGTGCATAGTAATGTATGTGACATGCATAGTACCCCCACTAGAGGTGGTAAGAAATATTTTGTAACATTCATTGATAATTTTTCTAAGTACTGTCATATCTGTCTTTTGCATTCAAAATATGAGGTGCTTGATAAATTCAAGATTTTTAAGACAGAAGTACAAAATCAGTGTAATGTCAAAATAAAGAGACTTAGGTTTGATAGAGGTGGTGAATACCATTTTTCAGAATATTGTGAAAATGTTAGTATTATTCATGAGAAGTTTGTACCTTACACACCACAACAAAATGGAGTAGCTGAAAGAAAGAATAGGACATTAACAGAAATGGTTAATGCCATGCTTTCTTACTTCAGCTTAAGTTCTGGTTTTTGGGGTGAAGCCTTGTTCATTGCATGTCACATACTCAATAGAATTCCTCTCAAGGGAAGAAATGTTACTCCTTATGAACTTTGGAAAAACAAAAAACCTAATCTAAGTTACTTGAAAACGTGGGGCTGTAGAGCAATAGTCAAATTGCCTGAACCTAAAAAGAAGAAATTAGATGAAAAAGGAATGAATGCATATTTCTTGGCTATGCTATACATAGCAAAGCATATAGATTTCTGGTAGTAGAGCCCAATGGTTCAGTAGAAACAAATACCATCATTGAATCACGTGATGCGGTATTTTATGAGAATCGTTTCACAATCATTCCAAGGTTGATTCTAATCAAGGAAATGAATCAACTCCTTTGATGTCTATAGATTGAGCCTAATGAACCTAATGAGCCTGTTGAGCTAAGGAGGAGTAAGAGGGCTAGGACCAAGAAGTCATTTGGCCCTGATTTCATTGTTTACCTTGTAGAAAGAATTAGGAAAACTTATTTTAAGCAAACAATGATTTCTTTGAATATGGATTCAAATCCATTAACCTTTGAGGAGACTATGAAGTCTCAAGATGCTGCTTTCTAGAAAGAAGCAATAAACGATGAGATGGATTCTATCATGGGTAACAATACCTGAATATTTGCTAATTTGCCACCTGGATCCAAACCAATTGGTTGTAGATGAATTTTCAAAAGGAAAATAAAAGTTGATGGCACAATTGACAAGTTCAAAGTAAGATTAGTTGCTAAGGGTTTACTCAAAATGAGGGTATTGATTATTTTGATACATATGCTTTGGTGGCCAGAATTGCCAACATTCGAGTGTTGATTGCCTTAGCCTCAATCTACAAGCTTGAAATCCATCAAATAGATGTTAAGACCATTTTCCTAAATGGAGAGTTAGATGAGGAAATCTACATGCAACAACCGAAATGATTTGTTGTAAAGGGTCAAGAACACAAAGTGTGTAAACTCATGAAGTCACTATATGGATTGAAACAAGCTCCAAAACAGTGGCATGAGAAATTTGATAAAGTAATATTATCAAATGGTTTTAGGATACATGAATCTGATAAGTGTATGTACAATAAGTTTCCTGGCAATAGAGGTGTAATCATATACCTATATATAGATGACATGCTTATTTTTGTATTGACAATGATGTCATTGAAAGAACTAAAAATTTCTTGTCGTCTAGCTTTAGTATGAAAGACATGGGATTAGCTGATATAATTCTAGATATAAAGATCAAACGAAAGGACAAGAATTTGATTCTTATCCAGTTGCACTATATTGAGAAAATTCTTAAGAAATTTAATCAATATAATTGTACACCCATGTCTACACCTTTTGATTCAAATTTAAAATTGTATTCTAATACTGGAAAAGCTGTTGATCAGCTAGAATATTCAAGAGTGATAAGTAGCCTGACGTATGCCATGACTTGCACTAGACTTGATTTGCATTTGCAGTGAGAAAACTTAGTAGATACACTAGTAATCCTAGTAGTGTGCATTGGCATGCTGTTAACCGAATTCTTAGGTACTTGAGGAAAACGATAGACTATGGAATAGTCTATAATGGCTATCCAGCAGTGCTGAAAGGATTCACTAATACTAGTTGGATAACTATCCGTGAAGATCATTTGTCCACGAGTGGTTGGATTTTTATTCTTGGAGGAGGAGCTATCTCTTGGAGTTCTAAGAAACAAACATGCATAACAAACTCAACCATGGCGTTAGAGTTTGTAGCATTGGCTTCTTGTAGCAAAGAGGCAAAGTGGCTAAGGAATCTCTTGATAGAGATTAAGATATGGCCAAAACCTATGCCACCAATATCTTTGTATTGTGATAGTGAAACAACTCTATCACGGGCCAATAGCCATGTCTATAATGGAAAGTCCAGGCATATAGGACTGAGACATAGCTGTGTTAGGCAGTTAATCACTAGAGGTGTGATTACCCTTAGTTATGTAAAGTCAAGTGAACACTTGGTTGATCCCTTGACAAAGGAACTTGCAAGGGATTTGGTGTGGAAAACATCAAAGGGGATGGGTTTTAAGCCCACTTAACATAATCACTCCTGGTGGAAACTGGACTCAACGCTTGAAGAAGCATCAAGTCTTGAGTTCAATGAGCCTAAGTACACCATATGTCGTGATTGCAAGCACTTAGTTTTATTTCATTTTCATCCTAAGGTTGAACTGCTTGGTACCTGTAATGTGGAAAGAAGATGATGAGTTAGCAAACTATTAATAAGCTTACAATTGGGTTGTTAGGGTATTGTAAATTACAGAAGTACTTTCAGTAAGCTTACTTATGTGAGTGTAGGAGGTGGTGCCACTTCCTATGAGTCCAAGGGTTTGACTATAGAGCGCTCATGGAACAGGAAATAAACACAAGGCCAGTCCATGCGTCGGTTTGTTTGAATACCTGAGGTATTTGTACTGTGCGTAAGACATGTTCAGTTAGTCGTATAAGATCACTAGTTCAAAGACAAGTCTACTGTGCCATTTTGACTAACTTTGAGGTGTCTTTATTAAGTGAATGATTCAAATCGTAAGATATCTTCACCTATGCATAAGGCTACCAAGTGAACCAAGGGTCATCATCTGATATTTTGAAAGTGGTGGGGGAATGTTGGGAAATTTTCGAAATGGGTTTTCAAAATTTATTGTTTAGTTTTTGGGTGTTTTCAAAAACCTTCCTTGTTTTTCTTTGGAAAGATTGAAATAAGCTTGGGTACTTTGTCTCACATCGACAAGAGAGGAAAACATGGACCACTTAATAAAGTGCTACATGGAATATTCCTTTGAATATGGAATTGTGGGATGGATGCTAGTTTACATGCACTCACTCCGCATACGCATGCAAGGCGCCATGAGGGAATTTTTCTATTTGCATCGGACAAGTTGGGGTGATGACGTGGATCCAACGTGGCATAAGTCACGTGGAATACAGTCAGCTTCACGTGGCAGTGACGTGGCGTCCGTTGGTGGTGAGTCAACTAACCGATCGAACGGTTGCATGTCCGATCTGGAGCGGTTTGATCATAGCCATTGATTGGAGATGCGCACGATCGTGCGGATGAGATGACACACGATCGTGATCAGGTATGATCAGTCAATGCATCTATTCGGTGTGAGAATGATCTGCACCATAGATCGTCGATCCAACGATCAGATCTGATCGGATGCGATCCAGGGACATGACCATTCAATCAGATGCATCAAGGCCTGCGAAATTAGCCATTTCAATCCATTCAAAAACTCAGAAATCATTCCTGTAATTCTCTCTCTCTTCCTCTTGATTTAGAGTTTTCAATCAAAAGTTTCTTAAGCAAGTTTCTGCTTTTCTTATTGGTAATCAAATTCTGCAGACTGGATTACCAGTGTCTTGGTTTTCTTGATTATATTAAAAGTATTATGATCTACTGTCGTCAGTGTAGATGCCGGTAGACTTGATCTTTAGATCAAGCTTCATTATATCTTGGAGGCGAATTTGCTATAACCCCCTGTACACTTTTTTGGTGGGTGCAAATATTGTCTTTAGGAAAGCGACTAAGTAATGCGACTTGAAACACCAAATTTTTGTTTTACATAGACAAGATCATCGCAAAGTTTTGATGACCCGAAGACCACCAACTGGAGAATTCAAGACGAAAGACGAATTGTTCCAACAATTCTTAGTTGTATTTTATGTATGTGATAAGACCTAGTGTGATACTTGCTATATCTGACACGAGCCATTCCCTAATTTGGATGGCATGCATATTGGATGTGGTTATCCTTAATCTACTAAACAATTATACATTGACATGCCTACTCTCAGTTTTCAATTTAACAACATAGCCCATTTAGGTGACCGCTTGCTAAGTATTGCATTGGTAGTGATGCTGGCATAATAATTGGTTTGATAGGCTAAGGACACCTCAAAATCGTTTTATTTAAAAATAAAATTCATCTTAAAATGCAAGCCGACATCAATTGACAAAATGCTAAGATCATTTATTACATTTCTGATAATCTTAGTAAGTTGATGAGCTTATCTACTGTAATTTTTAAATATATCTTCTTTTAACAGGCAATTTCTGTTGAAGGACAAAAGACAACCCTCGATCGACTACATCATAAAAGTAACACTTTTAACAGAGCTTTCATTGATCTTCATCTTTATACTTCATACAAATGTTTTTACTGTTGATGATTTGGCCATCACTTCCATTTGTTAATCGATTCGGGACTTGATATCTGTCTTGACACATCGGTGGAGATGCCATGAGAAGAGTATCTCGGTGGTCAAAAGAAGAGATTGACCAGGTAGTTTTTCGATTTTCTTTTCAGTGCGGCGTATATGTAGTTTGAATGCTTGAGTTTGACAAATGGCAGATAATTCAACTCACAACTAGGATAACAAAAAAACAAAAGTAAAATTCAACTCATGACTACATCATATTTGGCATTGGTGTTAGTCTTTGGAAAAAATACATTACCATTATCAAGAAAGGAGCAACATTCAACTCATGTCCTTGAATGTTGTTACTATGTGCATGCTTTTTTTTCTCGAACAATAATTTGTATTGGTATTTCACAAAGTAGATGATTGTAGGTCCCACAAAAGCTCTATTTATGGATGAAATATCAAATGGCTTAGACAGTTCCACCACATATCAGTTGTTGCTTGTCTTCAACAAATAGCACATATTGCAGATGCTACTATACTTGTGGCACTTCTTCACTGCACGAAACCTTTGATCTCTTTGATGACATTATCTTGATGACGGAAGGGAAGATTGTGTATCATGGACCCGTAGTCATATTCTAGAATTTTTGAGGATTGTGGGTTTAGGTGTCTGAAAGGAAAGGGTAAGCGGCCTTCCTCAAAGAGGTAAATTTATAGTGGTTTATATTGAATTCCTACCCGCACCCTTATTTTCATCATGGGGTACTTTAAACTTTTATCTGCCATATTGATAATATCAATAATAAAGTTGTCTCTCTCTGACAATTGCGGTTTTAATGAGTTGGTGACTAAGTAGATCCTGTATTCAAACTTCACTCGATTTAATAATTATAATACTTGCACGTTTGGCCACAAGTGAAGCTTACTTTCATATGAGTTAGTGGTTAACAATTTAACTACTACATTGCAGTTATGTCAAAAAAGATCAAGCTCAAGATCGGCACCAAGTCGAACAACCTCGCAATTACATTTCTGCGATATGTTCTCCAAGAAATTCAAGGAATCTAACTTTGGGAAAAAGCTAGACATTTAATTATCAAAGCAGTTTATGAAGTCTCGAGCCACAAGAATGCAATTTCTTTTAGCATATATTCTCTTTCTAAATGGGCACTCTTTAGAGCTTGCATCTCAAGGAACTTCGCTCATGAGGAGGAATTCTTTTATTTATGTATTCAAATCAGTCAGGTTTTGATCAAGACTTTCTTATTCTTGCATATTTTTGTTCTTGGAATTTAATTTTTAGCCATTCATGCATTTGTGTCAATGTTGAATTGTTAATCTTTGTATCTAAGCCCCCATATAACTTCTGAAGCTTCAATTCTTGTTCACTGCAGACTTGTTATCATTGCATCTATCACAATGACTGTATTTTTGAGAACCCGACCGTTTGTTGATCCCATTCATGCAAACTATTATCTGGGTGCTTTGTTCTATGCTCTCATCATGCTTTTTTGATGGATTCCTGAGTCCATGATGTTGGAAGACTTGCGTTTCTACAAACAGCGAGATTTGTTCTTCTATCCAGCTTGGGCATATGCAATCCCAGCCACCATTCTCAAGGTTCCTCTTTCAATGTTGGTAGCTCTAGTTTGGACATCTCTGACTTATTATGTCATTGGATACAGTCCTGAGGCTGGAAGGTTAGTTTCATTTGACAAGGCTTACATTTTATTCTTCCTTGTATATTATATATATATTGTTTTCCTTCAAATATGTCTTTGATTTGAACAAGTTGTCACCATTTGTACCAATATTTGTATCAACTACTCAGCAATTTAACTCAGTTTTTTCATGGATTAGTCATCCAGCAGCTGCAATCTTCACTAGTACTTTCAAATAAACACGCATACCCAACACAAACTGTTAGATCACCAGTAGTGCCAAAAACATGAGCTGATAAGAAATGGGCCCAACATTGTATATCAAGCTATCCAATATAAACATCTTGATGTTGTATTAATTTCTATCATTGCCTTGTATCTTAGGTTCTTTCGCCAGTTCCTTCTATCTTTTGCGGTACACTTAGCAGCAACATCCATGTTTCGTTTCTTAGCATCTATTTTCCGCACCGTGGTTGCTTCTAACACAGCTGGGAGTATGTTGATCTTGTTTGTGTTTTTATTTAGTGGTTTCGTTATCCCAAAATGTAAGGCTTCAATAACTCTTTTCCAATTTGATTTTTTTATAGTTGTTTAGGAAGATGAACTTAAACCGTCTTGTTGATTGCAGCATCTATGCCAACTTGGCTGAGTTGGGGATTTTGGCTTTCCCCGATGACATATGGTGAGATAGGCCTTGCTTTAAATGAATTTCTTGCTCCAAGATGGCAAAAGGTGAGTATCTGAAAGCCAGAGTTGTTGCTTCCTCTAACACACACAATATTCAAGTTGCTTTTTGTGGCACTGTACAGATTCTATGAGTTTCATGCTGATACAGCAGCTCATTAGCAAGGGCTAGATGAGGGCCACTTCTAAACAATAATGTTGGAAGGCCAATTATATAGGATATCATTCTTTATATCAGTTACCTTTAGCAACAAAATTTCTCAATTTATTGGGTAGACAACATGAATCCCATCCAATTGATCATCCTTAAGAAGCAAAGTCGAATGCGAGTCTGATGCGAATGCAGTATAGATACGTCTGACGGTAAAATTCCAAAAAAATAGGGTACGGGTACGGCTGCGGTACGCCAATATTCTTTTATTTTTATTTTTTTATTATGGTTAAAAGATCCAACCTACAAATTGAAGTTAAATATCAAAACTAAAAAGAGAACTATAAATAAAACTAAAAGGCAAATAATTAAATATAAGAGACAAATATGATTTTTATGATAAACATTCTGTTGAAAATAATAAATAAAAGAGACAAATAATATTTAACTAAAAGACAAATAATTAACTAAAAGACAAATAAATATTTATGATTGAAAGACAAATAATATAAGAGACAAATAATTAACTAAAAGACAAATAAATAAAATTAAAAATAATATTTATGATTATTTATTAACATTCTGTTGAAAATAATAATTAATTAAAAATATTATGATTGAATAACAATAATTAAAAATATTAAAAATCATAATTAATATATATGATTTTTCATTATTAAAAATAATAATTAATTTTTTTGATTATTAACATTATGTAAGTATTTTGTATTCTAATTTATTAATTTTTTTTTGGTTCTAAATATGATTGAATAACCTGGTTCTAATTTTTTTAATTTTTTTTGTTCTAAATATGATTTTTTGTATTCTAATTTATTAACATCAGATTATACCTCTGAAGAAAAAAAGAAGAAACAACAAAAAAAAAAAAAAAAAATAAAGATGAAAGATTATAATTTATACCTCTTTGTAGCAGGTCGAAGCCGAAGTCTCTGGGTCGAAATCGAAGACGAGTGTCGAAGTCAAAAACGAGGCTGATGGTCGGAGTCGCCTCTTTGCTTAGATGAGATTAGGGCAAAAGTCGAAGTCGAAGGAGGGTGATGATGGTCGAAGCCCTCTTTGCTTCGATGAGATTAGGGCAAAAGTTGAAGACTTCACTAATTAGGGCAAATGGTCGAAGTCGAAGACTTTACTGATTAAGTATATACAATTTTTCTTTTTTTATTTTTTATTTTTCTTAATATTGCTTCGGCACCTCTCAATTTTTCAGAAAAATTGATTTCTGCCCCCGCCGTACCCAAAACGCACCATCGGCGTACCCATTCCGTACCCGAGCCGTACCCATGCCGTACCCGACTGAGGCAGACGTACCGGACTGGTTTTTGCCGTACCCAGTACGCGTGCAGCCGCTGGCGATGCAGCCGTTACCACCCGCGCAGTAAGTAAGGTGTGCGTGCGACGGCACTAATTTTGGACTACCCGTGCTTCATTCCTCACAAGAACCACATTTCTTTAGCATGAACTCCACCTATTTTCTTTTTCTTTTTTTTTTGGTTCAACCATCCGGTATCCGACCCTTAGGCCGACTAATCCGGATCCGGGGAGCAGTTCTGGATTAAAGGCTCAAGTCCCCTCCCAATTGGCGTTGCGGGGAATCGAACCGTAGTCCGTCCTTCCAAGCCGAGCTCCAATCACCACTCGGCCAACAACCAATTGGTAAACTCCACCTATTTTCACCAATGCTCTAATGCTTGGAATTTTTACCATGAACTTATCATTTTTCCAATACCTCATTGCTTATTTTTTATTTGCCCAAGCATAACCTCTATACTCTGTATCTTCTCTTCCAGATATCATGGGATGTTCAGAATTCTAATTAAGTTGTCCAGTACTTTTTCATCCATAAAATTGTCTTCATTTGGGCGCTGCACATCTTATTGATATGTCAATCCTTGTTGGCAATATTGATGCTTACTGTTTATTTTAGTTGGAGTTACGTATCTCTTTCTGTCATTTTTCTTTCTTTTGCAGGTAATATGATATTTTACCCTTTTATGGTAATCATAATTTGTAGATTAGATGCTTGTGATGATCTTTTAGGCTGAGTTTGGATCATGGATTTTGACAATGATTTAAAAAAGGAAAGGGAAATGGAGAAAAAATCTAACTTATATTTCATTGACATTTCACTCACCTTTTCCCTTTTTCTTTCCAAATTCCTACCAAAATCCATGATCGAAACACAGCCTTAAAGTTTAATATATGAGTCAGTGCACAGACTTCGGATCTATGATATTTAACAAAGGTTTTGGGACGCTTGTTATTTGGCCAATAATGTTACTTTTTATTTAGTAATCAAGTAAAATAGATGGCCATAGTCTGCTTATTCATTCTATGCTCTTTATTATTTTGTCTAGACATTGACAGCGAATACTACCATAGGGCAAGAAACACTTGAAAGCCATGGATTGCACTTTCACGGATACTTATTTTGGATATCATTTGGCGCCTTACTTGGATTTATAATAATTTTCAACATTGGATTTACCTTGGCCTTAACCTTCTTAAACCGTAAGTTTGTCTTTTGATTACATGAAGTCAACATAAGAATTGCAGTGATACGTGCTTATTTCATTTCATAATGAATTCAGCTCCTGGTTCTCGTGCTATTATTTCAAATGAAAAGCTTTCCCAAATTCAAGGATCTGAAGATTCCTCCAGTGCTGCCAATGCAGAAGCAAAATCTACAGATTCTCCCAACAATACTACAAAATCTCATGAAGGTCATGTATTTTTAGATTTTTCTTCATTCTCTTATAATTATTGAAACCATTGCTTCATATGATTCTTTTCCTTCATTTATCTTCTTATAAGTTTATTCCTGTTTCACTTAATAAGGGTGGGTAATTTTGTTTTACAGGTCGAGTTGTTTTACCTTTTGAACCCCTAACTCTGGTGTTTCAAAATGTGCAATACTATGTTGACACCCCTGTGGTAATCATATAAACAAATCTCTTATAAATCTTATGTACCTGTTAAATATTTAGAACTAATTGGATCAAACTACATTGGTTGATTGTGTCATTTTTCTTTGATTTTAGGCAATGAGAGAAAGGGGGTTCACTCAGAAAAAACTCCAACTTCTTTGTGACATTACAGGTGTATTTAGGCCTGGTGTTCTTACAGCATTGATGGGTGTCAGTGGAGCTGGGAAAACAACTCTTATGGACGTTCTTGCTGGAAGAAAAACTAGTGGCACTATTGAAGGAGATATTAGAATTGGAGGGTTTCCTAAGGTTCAAGAGACGTTTGCTAGGATTTCGGGTTACTGTGAGCAAACCGACATACATTCTCCACAAATTACAGTTGAAGAATCAGTGGTTTATTCTGCTTGGCTGCGTCTGCATCCTGAAATTGATTCAAAAACTAAATTTGTATGACCTATATATGAGGAAGTTAAATTTACTCTTTAATCTACAACAATAGTTTAAACATTATTTTACTTTTGTTGCTGCTGCACGTCTTTGCAGGAATTTGTGAAAGAAGTCCTTGAGATCATTGAGCTTGATGAAATCAAAGATTGCTTGGTTGGCATGCCCGGTGTTAGTGGTTTATCAACTGAGCAGAGAAAGCGGCTTACGATATCTGTGGAGCTTGTTGCTAACCCCTCTATTATTTTCATGGATGAACCTACAACTGGATTGGATGCAAGAGCAGCTGCAATTGTTATGCGAGCAGTGAAGAACGTGGCTGAAACAGGAAGAACAATTGTTTGCACCATTCACCAACCAAGCATTGACATATTTGAAGCATTTGATGAGGTAGGAAAGCAATTAATGAACTATTTTAAGAGAACTTGGAACATAAAGACAATTTGGATACGGAAATGGAATTAATCATGTGAGTTTTAATGCTGTTTGATTGTAACTAAAGCATTTTTGAACTCAATAGTGTAAGCTTGGCTCAGAAAATTACATTCCCAAATGCCTTCTGCTGAAGAAATGACACATGGAAGGGCCAAGCTTCAAGACTAGTGTTACCTCTTGATTTGAAGCCTTTCAAATATTTAGTATTACTATTATTATCTTTGTGCGAGTTGGTATTGTGGCCAATTCTCTTAACTGCTTGACCTATTATTGCAACTGCTTTCCTAACATGGTATCTAAGCTTTACTTCTCAGAAGTATTGGGTTAATGTCTATCCATGTGTATTTCAACCATTTTAAATGTAGAAGTTCCACTGAGTTTCTATAAGCTCAGCAACAGGTTTCCTATTGTTTGATGATGTTGAATGTGCCTTACCACCAAAATCTTTCAAATTATTTATTTCTTTCACAGAGAATAGCTAGACCTTCTATGTGTTGCCCTCTATTGCATCACAGTGAAATTTGGTCACTTGAGCATAATCAATTCAAAACCTGTTTGATGTTTACAGAGAACATCCACTTTAAAAATTGTCTTCTAATTCTAATCCAATTTCATATTTGTGGTTCAATGTAAATAAATTAGGTCTAATGCCTCCTTGATATTGATTGCAGTTAATTCTATTGAAATCCGGCGGACGAATTATTTACTCTGGACCACTCGGTCAACATTCAAGCAGTGTCATCGAATATTTTGAGGTCAGTTTGCTGCAGGAATACATAAACCTCTTAGATGTTTTTTCCCTTTAATTTGTGTACATGATATGCTTCTAAAAGTAGGAATTTGAGTATTGCTTCATCTTAATTTCAAGCATCTCTCTAACAGGATATCTCAGGGGTGCCAAAGATAAAAAATAATTACAATCCAGCAGCATGGATGTTAGATGTCACTTCTACATCGGCAGAAGCTGAACTTGGTGTTGATTTCGCCCAAGTTTATAAGAACTCTGTCTTGTATCAGTAAGTTCAACTGCTCACTACTTCTTTCTCTTTGGAGTTAGGATGGTCATTACAAACTTGCTTGGTGTGACTGCAATGCAGAAGAGTCTATCTCCTGAAAATAAGCATCTTTCAAATTTATTTGTCATGTGGACGTTTTCTCCAATATATCTCTCAAATTGTTTAGGTTTTTGTAGTCTTAGGTGATCTTAAATGGTTTTTGGGAGCCAATGCTATTTGCGTACTAGAGGGCTTTTTGATTTCAAGGAATTAAGAGAGTTCAAATGACTACTTAAGTTTTAAAGTAGCAGCTTTATTGTTTTTGATGACTGGGTTGTGGTTATATGACAATCCACTTGTAGCTAATGTTTGAGATCTTATATTTCATCTTGAAGCTCAAGTTGTTCCGCTAGTAGCTTTCAGCGTAGTCGTCACATGAGGTCCTGGATGAATTCATTAATGACTAATTACAATAATCTTCCATTTGATGTAAAAGATGGATATTGGCATTGACGATGCATTCAAATTTTACTTAGAATTTCTGTGAGAGACTGAGAGGCGATGGGTGTGGAACCATTAATTTGGACACTTTTTTTCTCCCTAGACAAGATGAAATACTGGAAACAGTTATTTATGATACAATAATGATTGTTTTATGATAACAGTCTTCACTTGTGTATGACTCATTTTCGGTCATTGTGATTGTAGGAACAATAGAGAACTTGTAAATAGGTGGAGTACTCCACCTCCTGATTCAAAAGAGTTGTATTTCGCAACCCGCTTTGCACAAAATGGTTGGCGACAGTTCAAATGCTGCCTCTGGAAGCAACACCTGTCTTATTGGAGAAGTCCTGCATACAACTTGCAGCGTTTCGTGTACATGATTGTCGCATCTTTTCTTTTCGGGGTACTGTTTTGGGATCAAGGAAAGAAATTGTAAGTAAATCAAATTGAACTAGATTGTCAATGGTTTGATAGATTAGAAGATATCAGAAACAAAATGCCTTAGGATATTTTGATCCAAAAAAAAAAAATCGTAGTTAAAACTTTTTTTGTTTTCTTCTTTTCAAGTATGCCTTATGTATTTCATAGACAAAAAATACCACCAAATGCAGTTCTCTGATTCCTTTGAACTCGGATGACTATATTTATTGGATCTGGGATTCCATTATTATTTTATTGGAAAGACTTCTGCGCATGCCTTAACATAAATAATCCTTTTATTTGATAGAAAGAACCAGCAGAGCCTTTTCAATGTATTTGGTTCAATGTTCTCCACTACGATCTTCTTGGGCATAAATAATTGCTCATCAATTTTACCATATATCTCAACGGAGCGATCTGTTTTGTTTCGGGAAAGGTTTGCCGGGATGTATGGTTCGTGGGCTTATGCACTTGCTCAGGTATAAATTTCTTAAATATTTGATTTTGTTATGAAAATTTATTATCTAGTAATTTTTTAATGAGCTTTTTGTTAATAGCACTTCCTACATACTTAAATGCAACTGCTAATTTTGTAGGTCACGATTGAGATTCCCTATCTCCTAGCAATATCAATTACATTTGTGGTGACTACATATCCAATGATTGGGTATTATTGGTCAGCTTATAAGGTTTTCTGGTACTTTTACGCCATGTTTTTTACATTACTGTACTTCAGTTATCTGGGAATGCTGCTTATTGCAATGACACCGAGCTTTCCAGTGGCTGCAATTTTACAGTCCGCCTTCTACACAATTTTCAACCTGTTCGCTGGATTTTTGATACCTCAACCGGTAAGCTAATAACCTTTACTTATTGTGGTACTACGAAGCATGGATATGGATAGGAATGAGGATATGGGACGCGGTGATTTTAAAAAAAGTAGGACATGAACACTGCGGGAATATAGAAAATATATATATATATATAAATTATATTTGCTATGTATATAACTATTACATCTATAAACAAATAAAAATACTGAAAATTAACACTAATTTAACATAAAAGCAAAGTAAATTTAAATCAGTCAAAGACTAGATTTGTGTTGCATTAGGGCTTCTGGGTCATTGGAAGCCAGTGTCTCAACTTCACAAGAGGTTAGATCTACGTTGCATTGGTGATGGTTTGATATAGTTTTATTTTTATTTTTAAAATTTAACCCTTATATTTTCAAATATTTTAATATGACACTCAAAATTAGCTTTTAAAAATTAAAATAAGACCTCACTATGCCTTGAAGTGTATCTCATTGTGTATATGAATATTACGAAAAAGGACGCACCAATGTGGCATAAGAAAATGGGCACACCATGTGGCATGTCAGACGTGTGTCCCCGCCATGTCCATGTCCCATACGTGTCTAACACTGCTACAACACCTATTTTGAAGTATCAATGCTTCATAATTGTGGTAGTTGCATTGATTTTAACTAACATTTTGTTGCAATTTAGATTATTAATTACGAATAAACTAGTTGTTGTGGTGATAATAGAACATGGAAAAAGCCATTATGCAATCTTGCTACCATTTACCTAGTTTGCTAGGAGTCAACTTGTACAACCCTAAATTATAACTTTATTTGCGTGATATCTCTTACTCTCTCCTCTAAAACCTGAATCTTTCTTTTGGCATAAGTCCCTAGAAAACCCATAAGTCCTATTCATTTTATAACTGGAATTCTTTACTCAGGCCCATAGGTCCTATTTTTAAACTCTCAGCTCATAGTCTGAAAATTTGCTTGAAAATTTTGAGTTTTCAATCTGACACAGTATTCTTGGTTACGAGTGTAAGATTTTCGAATAATCAGATATTCAACTTATTCGAATTCAAGAGTTACATCAGTTTAAATAAGAAGAGACTAAACCCTAAAATCTAACTATGGAAATACAACTATCTAACTATGGAAATACAACTCATTAGCTAACTATGGAAATACAACTAATTAGCCTAACATATATACAATCATATATGCATAATATTCACACCCCCACTCAAACTCAAGGTGTTTTAGCAGAAAACACAGAGAGTTTGTCAAGTAAAAACTGAAAGCGAGCAGAAGTGTGAGTCTTGGTAAAGAAATCAGCAAGTTGCAGGGCAGAAGGAACAATCAGAAGTGAGATAGAACCAGATTGCAGATGATGACGGACAAAGTGACAAAGCAGGCTAAGTATGCTTTGTCACTTTATCTCCGTGGTACTATCTTTCACTTTATCTCCTCGGCCCAATGTGTGGAGCGAGGAGTAGAAACAAACTGACTGACCACATAAACAGCATAAGCAAGATCAGGCCGAGTGACAGTCAGATAAACTAAACAACCCACAAGCTCGCGATATAAAATGGAATCAGCCAGAGGGACACCATCAGTAGAGTTGAGCTTCACATTAAGCTCAATAGGTGTATCAGAAACCTTAGTATCAGTAAGACCGGCACGATGAATAACCTCATTAGCATACTTAGCCTAAGACAAAAAATAGCTTTTTGGAGAAGAGGCAACCTCAATACCAAGAAAATACCGCAATGGATCCAGATCTTTCATTTCGAAGGTGCGGAAGAGATGTTGCTTGACCTCAGAGATAGCAAAATAGTCAGAACCAATGATGATCATATCATCCACATAAAGTAGGAGAGCAACAAAACCAGCCGAGGTATATCTGAGAAACAAAGCAAAGTCGGAAGCAGAAGGATGAAACCCAAGCTCGGTAACGGTAGTCTGAAAGCGATCATACCAAGCACGATGAGACTGCTTCAAACCATACAGAGCACGCCGAAGACGACAAACCTTCCCAGAAGAGTGGAGAAGACCAGGGAGAGGACGCATGTTGACCTCCTCAGTGAGATACCCGTTAAGAAAAGCATTCTTAACGTCCATCTGATAGAGAGGCCAATGTCGAACAACAGCAACAGAAATCAAGGTACGGACACTAGTCATCTTGGCAATAGGGGCAAAGGTCTCCTTATAATCAATACCATACTCCTGTGAGAAACCCTTGGCAACCAAGCGAGCTTTGTAGCGCTGGAGAGAACCATCAAAATGAGTCTTGACTTTATAGACCCATTTGCAACCAACCAGATTCTTGCCAGCAGGCAAAGGAACCAACTCTCAAGTGTTAGTCTTCTGCAAGGCAAACAACTCATCCTCCATAGCTTGAACCCAATTAGGATCCTGACAGGCCTCCGCATAAGACTATGGTTCTGAAAAAGAATGAATAACAGACAAAATAGTACGATAGGAAGCAGAAAAACATGTATTAGATCAACCCAACTTGTTTGGAGAACGACGCTCACGAGTAGGATATCAGTGTGCAGTAAGATCAGAGTCGTCAGAAGCAGAAGGAACAAAAGCAGAAGAAACAACAACAGGAGTAGAGACAACTGGTGGTGGGGGAGCCTGATGACGAGAATAGACTAACAATGGAGGGGAAGAAGAAGCTGAAGGAGGAGAAGATGCCATAGGTGACGCAGACGGAGAATGAGGAATAGACTCAAGAGAAACAGTGGAGATGTATTCATCAGACGGAACCTCAGAAGGAAATGGGTCAATGTGAACCAAATCCTCTTTGGAAACTGGAGAAAGACAACATGACGGGAGACATAAAGGCGACGAGAGACAGGATCATAACAGCAATAGCTTTTCTGAGTAAGACTGTAACCCAAAAAGACATAGAGGACAGACCGAGTACTAAGTTTGGTCCTATCTTTGCGGGGAAGAAGGACAAAACAAGTAGATCCAAACACACGAAGAAGGGAGTAGTTAGGAATTTGGGAGAACAAAGCCTCATAAGGAGACCGACCAGAAAGAAGGGGAATAGGCATGCGGTTAAGAAGAAAAGTAGCAGTAAGAACTGCCTCCCCTCATAATGGAGCCGGAACCGAGGCAGAGAGCAGAAGAGACCTAGCGGTCTCAAGGAGATGACGGTGTTTACGCTCAGCTCGACCATTTTGGGCAGGTGTATCTGTACAGGAAGTTTGATGAATGGTATCCAAATTGACCAAATACTCACAAAACTCATTTTTAAAATATTCTCCACCCAAGTCAGACCGTAACACTTTAATAGTAGACCCAAACTGAGTAGTAATCATAGACTGAAAGGTACGATAGATCTGATAGAAATCGGACTTATGAGTCATAAGATAAACCCAAGTGTAACGGGTGCAATCATCAACAAATGACACAATATGCAGAACCCCCCTTGGTGAAAACAGGAGAAGGGCCCCAGACATCAGTATGAACTAAAGAAAACGGTGTAGCAGATATAGAAGTACTGTTACGGAAAGGTAAGGCTGTCATTTTGGCAAGTTTACATCCCTGACACTCGGTAAGTTGACTAGGAGAAACTTTACCTAATATATCTGACTGAGCTAAAGACTGTAAGTGGTCAGCAGACAAATGCCCTAATCTGGAATGCCACAAATAGAAAGGACTGGACAGAGAATCTAACTGAAAAGAAGAAAAGACAGTCGAAGAGGTAGTCATAGGCAAATGCAGGCTCTTCACCACATAGAGGTCTCCAACTCTACGGCCAGTCCCAATCTGCTGTTTGGACATCCGATCTTGCACAGAACAAATAGAAGAAGAAAAAATAACATCAACACCAAAGGCATCAAGTTGACTAATAGATAATAAACTGACAGATAACTGAGGAACATAGAATACAGATGGAATAGAGACTGCAGACATAGTAGACAGTAGAACAGACCCAACAGATATAGCTAACATACCAGACTCATTAGCAGCATTAACAGTAATAGGAAAGGGAGGAGGAGTACAATTCTAAAGTCAAGAGAGATGAGGAGTCATATGATGAGAGGCACCAAAGTCAAAAAGCCAGACAGACGAAGAGATACCTGAAGAAGACCCAAGCAAACCTGAATGAAGAAAGGAAACAACGGAGACAGATGGAGATGGCTGGGAGGTAGACAATATATTCTGAAGCTGACTAATCTAAGCAATCAAGGAAGCCAAGTCAGGATTAGGAGCCGGAGTAGATCCATTATACTCAGCAGGAGGAGTCGGGAATTGGTTCTGAGATTGCTAAAAAGAGGAGGCAGGCAGACGTCCCTTCTCGGGACAATGGCACTTCCAATGGCCCCGCTGATGGCAGTAGGCACATTCATCAAAAGCCAGAGACATCGTAACAACCAGAAAACTGAGGGGTTTTAGTGCAATCAAACAAAGTAGCCAAACTAAGGGTTCAAGTGTAATAATCAAAAGCTGAGGGTTAGACTATTATAATAACTAACAAGTGGGCCAAACAGGAAATCAGATTTATATATATATATATAAATATATTTTAAGAACAAACAAATAAGAGAACTAAACCAAATAAGGCCATCTCCAACCGTTCATCAAATCCAACATCAAATTCAAATTTGATGAAAAAAAGCTGCTTTTGTGCTCCAACAGTTGTACCAAAACAGTATCAAATTGAGAAAATATCAAACGTTTCACCAAACTGAGGACGGTTTGCTCCTTTCACCAATTCACTGTGCATAGCCGTTGAGTTGGAAAATTTTACACTACCTGGTTGACCACCCGGTCGACCCCCAGGTCGACCACCTTAGTATTTTTTCAAACAACAGAAATGAAGGCAAAAACTGGAAATTTGCTCTTACCGGTCGACCCTCTCTGTTTGATGCATACTACAGTGAACGGTTGGAGCTGTTGGTATCAGAATGAGAAAATTGGCTTTTTTTTACTCAAATTTGGTAAAAAATTTGTTTAACCATTGGAGATGCTCTAAGATCACTGAACCAAACACAGAGAGAAAGAACCAGAGTCAACGATGAACCACATGAAGCCAACGAGAGTTGCGATGAACTGAGATGAACAGAGAGTCGTGATTCGCGATGACCAGAGGTAGCCAACAAGTTGCGATGACGCCGACGAGAACCGAGAGTGACGCAGCAGATAGGGTGCGACAGGGAGTCACGATCGAACCGAAACTGAGAGGCAGAGCGTTCTGGGTTGGGGATGAACCAGATGAAGCAAACCCACTACGGCTAGGGTTTTGAATCTGAAGGCTAGGGTTTGAAACCAAGCTCTGATACCATGTAAGATTTTCGGAATAATCTGTATATTCAACTTATTCGAATTCAAGAGTTACATCAGTTTAAATAAGAAGAGACTAAACCCTAAAATCTAACTATGGAAATACAACTATCTAACTATGGAAATACAACTCATTAGCTAACTATGGAAATACAACTAATTAGCCTAAAATATATACAATCATATATGCACAATATTCACACTGAGTAAATGAACCATTTTCACTTTGGAGATTGGATCATGAGCGAAAATCATCTAGCAAAATTTGTTCAGTAGAAATCTGAAAAAGTAGGAATTCACAAAGCATTCTGTTGGTTTTTCTTACGGGTGAAACTTTTTTGCCATCTAGAATGAGGAAATCTTATACATTGAACATGATACGTAGAGAATTAATCATAACTTAATAAAAATGAAATCTAAGTGCTTAAAATTATAATATTAATATTGATGCTAAAGATCTATTAGAACTTGTTGGTTTTTGGAGTTTATTAAAATTCAAGGGTCCCAAGGTTTTGTGCCAATCACCTGATTGGTTGTGTTTTTGGAACAAAAGCAATGAAAAGTTTGAAAACACTCATTGTTTTCATTTTTATGAGCAAAAACCAAATTTTGAAAATTCGAAAACAGCTTCTAAAAGAAGGGTTGTTTTTAGAAACTTTAGTGATACTAATCTAGTTGTATTTTATATTTTGCTTCTTGCAGCAAATTCCCAAGTGGTGGATTTGGTTGTATTATATAAATCCGACTGCTTGGACGCTAAACGGTATGCTTACATCGCAGTATGGAGATATAGACCAGAAGATTAAGGTGTTCGGAGAAACCAAAACTGTCACGGCCTTTTTAAGAGATTATTTTGGATACAGACATGATCACTTACCCATTGTAGCTGTTATGCTCCTTATTTACCCCATTGTTTTTGCTTCTCTGTTTGCATTCTGCATAGGGAAGCTGAACTTCCAGAGGAGATGAATCTTGCAAATCTATTTGTTTGTATCTTGGTGAATGGATTGTTTGTCACATTGTAATTGTTTCATCTAGCTTATGTATAATAGTGCTGTGACTGTTATGAAACTGTGGCAATTTGGGTATTAAAGTAATCATAAATAATCAATGAAAAATAAAACAAATACATACCATGATACATGATTTACGTGGTTTGCCTTATAGGCTACGTTCACGGATAATACAATAAGAGTACTTTCATTATGGAGGAAATTTACAAGTGAATTCAATTCGTCTCTCGCACCCTTAAATCCGATGCACTGATAAATATACTCAAGTATTTTATGTACTCCTCTCTATATTTCTATTTGTTTGTGAATTGTGTTAGATTTGAGAAATTACGATCCTTTTTTATAATTGAAGTTCTCAGGACTTAAATGTATAAAAATTGTACGTGTTTTTTTATTTTTTCGTCTTTTTCATCAAATTTAGTTTTTTAATTTTTTTTTCTCTAGAAATAGATTTTAAAAATCAAACCCAACATGGGTAATTTGTCTTTCTTAATTATTTTGTCAATTAACACGCTATTATTGTTCAAAATTATATGAAGAAATGTTTGATTTAGATAAAACTCATTGGATTTTCTCCCGTCTATACATTGGAGGAGGGTGTTGTGACTTGTGGGCCCAATATTCATTTTATATGATATTTATTTGTCAAATTAGATTGGATGAAATTATAAATACAGTGAATTGAGTGAGTGAATTATTAATTTATTAGTATGTTGGTATTAAATTAAAGTTGTTAAATAAATATGTGTATTAAAATAGTATTAGTTGATTGAGATTAAATTTATGAAATTACTTAAAAACCTCTATTATAAATAAAAAAAAAATGCGATTTTTTATTATAAAGTATGGGCAATACAGTCTTTTTCTCTCCAATCCCACATAGAATTGGATTATCAAACCCAAATGAATTTCCTAGTGTGATATGTTTGTTTTGGAGTTTTCAAAAATAATTTGCTAAGTTTTCAATCTGTATTTTTTTTATTTTTAGTGAATCTTTTTAATCAATTTTTATTACTTTTCAGATACACTTGAAAAGTAAAAAATTTGAACAAAAATATTTCAAAAAAATTCTTTGAATAAACTAAAATATGAAGAATTTGGTGGGCTTGTTTGGTTTGTATCGAAAAGATATTTTTAAAATTTTAAAAATAATTTTTAACCTCCCAAAAAAAATTTATATAAGTGATATTTCTTTCACCAAATTAAATTTAATTTTTTAAAAAAAAATTCTAAAACAAATTTCTGAAACCCAAACCAAACATGGCCTGTATTTATTTATTTATATTTATTGCATTCAATGAATTTTTCAAATTGTTTTTACATAAATTTCATATTTTTTAAGCTTTTCTAAATTAAATCAATTAAAAAATTACAAAAAATAAAAAATACAAATTCAAAATTCAAAAAACAATTTTTGAAAACAAACATCAGTTTGATAAGCCTTTAACATAGTTCATCTACATTTTTCACACATCGGCCCACATTCTTGAGAGGCCCAATCCAGAATAACAAGTCAAGTTTGTTTGTTGTGACAGTTACGGGCCGATTACGTGGATCAGGCCTTTTTGTCTCGTCAGTTCACCTTCCCGCCCAATCGCGTTCAAATCTCTCTCTCTCTCTCTCTCTCTCTCTCTCTCTCTTTCACATCAATCATCCCAATCTCACACACAAACTCTTGGTCAGTGGATTTCAATGGCTACCAGATCAGGTAAAGTGAGAAAAACCCTAATTTTCTCATCCATAACTCATGTACATATACATAGACATACATATAAATGAATGTATTGTGAATGTTTCAGGTGGAAAAGCTGTGGATCTCTGGGCAGAACTCATAGCTGCTGAAGAAGCAGAAAATCATCACCACCCGCAACCACCACAAATTGCTGTTGTCTACTGCCGCAAAAATGCCCTGAATTCCCACCAAGATGTATCAAAGTAAATATTTAACCTTTCGAATTTCGAATTTTTTGTTTTTGATAATCAAAATTTTATTTTTTTGTATTTGTATTTTCTAATTCTTCAATTTCGCAGGAGGCTATCGAATTCCAGTAATGAGAGTAGGTTGAGTTTGGCCCCCGTAAAGCGAGTCAGTTGGAACCGTTCTCTTTCTACCAGGTTTTTGCCCTGATTTACTAAATTTCATCTTTATGTTGCTTCTGGATGATTTCGATTTTTGTTTGGTTTGCTGTTGCATTTACCAGATATACCTAGGGGTGTGAAAAAAGAAAAAAAAAAAAAAACTGATGGAACCAACTGTTATAGACAGACTATTAGGAAGCATTAGAAGATACTTAAATAAAAATTATATTTAAATATTAGGAAGTATGCTCAAGACTGACCGAAATATTATATTAAAAAGTTTTATTTATTTTTTTTATAATTTTTAAAGCATTAGAAGATAAGTGACTAATAATACACATTTTGTAATAAAAATTAGGGAGGGACTCATTTATAGAACAACTTTCACATTTTTTCATTTATTTCCAATGTGGGATTCTACAAATTTTTATAAAACCCTTTTACACCAAATCAACAAAATCGAACAGCGTTAAACATTCTCGCAACCCATTACACCCTTATATACGTGAAATACCCGGAAATTTGGTGACTGAATTGTGAGGTTTTCTCCATTTATTTTAGAAAAGTACTTCTATACAAACTAATAAATTTTACAAACTTTTTTTTACTCACATGAGTTGATCCTATCACATTTTTCAAGTGGGTTCTGTTCAAAATTCTAAAGTTTCATTTGTTTGTCACATTTGTTATTAAAAAAAGATTTGTTAGTATGTGTAGTATTTTCCATTTTAGACTGAATCTATCTTGCATTTTGTTTTGAGTTAGTACTTTGTCTTTGTGTCGTTAAAGTTGACCTGGTGTTCCATAAATTAAATGGATAAGAAGAATGAAATATACCTATAGGTGATTTTGTGGCTTGAAAAAGTCATTTTTTGGAGCTTTCTCATCTGAATAGTACTAGGTTAAGTGAAAAGCATAAACAAAGAGAGAAAGAAAACTGCAATGCAAAAACAAACAAAAAAAATTATCTTTACTAATACAAAGTTAACATGGTCTAAATGCATGTTGAAGTTTGGACACAAATGCTTTTATGGGTTGATATGCTAAACTTAAACTAAATTTTGATATGAAATCTCAAGTAAACAAGTAGAGAGTAAGAAGATTTGAATGCACAAACAAAAAAAGAGAGACAAATTTCACTTTACCCTTTTGTGGTTTTGACTCATGTGCGGATTACCCCTTCTCATTTGAAAATAACTACATAGCCCCCTTATAGTTTGTGAACTGAAGTTCACTGTTAGACCTATTAACGATTTAATGAAAAAGACTAAAATATACTCCTGTATATAAGTAACCTAAGGGTGTGTTTGATTGGGGGGATAAGGGGGGGGACTATCCACTATTTGGACTCCATGTCCGGCCTCCCTCCTTATCTGTCGTTTGATTTTTTTTTAGTCCGCCGGACTCCATGTCCCCCATATCCTGTCCTGGGGGGGTGTGGGATTGTTTTAGGGGGACTATTATTGGGATTAGATGCGAAAATGACAATTTTGACCCTCTATTATTTAATTATGTATTATATTTAATAAAATTCAATAAAATTTAAATGTCTCAATTTAAAAATAAAATAATTTTATTTAACTTTTTATTAATGTTTTATTTATTTAATTTTTTAAATAATTTTTTATAGATATTTTGTTGATGTTTTATTTTAAAATTTTGTTTATAATTTATTTAATTTCATTATTTAAATTGTAATAGGTGTTTTATTTAAAATTTATTTAAAATTTTAATTAAAAAAATAATGTAAATTTTTTATACATGTTATACAGTATTTTATTAAATCAAATTTAGTGGTTATTTATTTATTTAGTTGTGTAAAAAAATAAATTTATGTAAAAAAAATAAATTTAATTTATATTATTAAATTAATGATATTTTTTGTATGTAAAAAAACAAACACAGTAACGTTTTGTATGTAAAAAAAATAATGATTTGTTATACAGTAATGATTTAAAACAAATCTTATTGATATTTTATTTATTTATTTTTAAAAAATAAATTTATTTAATTAAAAATAATTAAAATATTAAAGATATGTTTAATGTTGCTATTCCTTAGTAAACAATTGAAAAAGAGCAAAATAGTCTTTTGTTCATTTATCCTATCCAGTCCGTCCAACCAAACGTTGGATTCACTAAAAATAGTCCTTTCCAGACATCTAATCCCATGAAAAAACAAACACAGGATACATATCCAATCCGACCAAATAGTCCGGGGGATTCACAGTCCCAGGACTCCAGTCCGATGGATTCTAATCCCCCCTTATCCAGTCCGCCCAATCAAACACACCCTAAGTGTATGAACTACAGATATTTTCGTCATTTTTTTGCGAGTCAAAATTCACTTTAACCCCTGTGTTTTATTCCATGTGTGATATATCCTCTTGAAATTTGAAAATGAGTGTATAAGCCCCCTAATGTCTAGCACATGTTTTATACTTACTGTTAAGTTAGACAAAATGTTTAACGATGCATTTCAGTCCACAAACCACAAGGGGTTTATGTGGTTATTTTCAAAAGTGAAGGGGGCAATCCGCACATAGGCAAAAGCACGAGAGGGTAAAATGAAATTTACCCTAAAAAAAGTTATGCAAAATATTACAATTCAACATTTACATGATCTACCATCATACCATGCATGTTGAAGTTTGGACATGAATGCTTTTATGGGTTGATAAGCCAAACTATACTAATTTTTATATGAAATCCCAAGTAAATAAGTAGATAGAAAGAAGACAACAATGCACAAACAAAAATGCATTGTTGATTTGCACAACATTAACACCATCTACATGGATGTTGAAATTTGGACATACTTTTATGGGTTGGTATGAAAGCCCAAGCAAATAAGTATTTCAATAAATATCGTCAGTCTTTTTCTCTGCTTTTGTTTTTATGTGTCTAGTTGACTGCATCAATTTTATGCTGTTCAAGGAAAGTATAGTTTTGTTTTTTGGGTACAATTATCACTTTCTTTGTTAGTCATTGGATCTATTTTTTATAGCCACCCAGTTTCCAATTTGTTGGACTTGCTTAGAAAATATCACAACTTGGAACAAGGACAACTTTTTTGATCTCCAAAACACATATGATGAGCATTTTTAGAATTTAAGATCTAGGTTGAACCAAATGTTGTTATATGAAGCAGAATCTACCTATTCAATTCTTTGGGACCTTGGACAAGATTATGTACTAGAGTCATTGTTGGACTCTTTCCCATATTTACTATCATTGTAGACATGACACATTCAAAACCTTCACCCCTTCAATGTATATCTTTGCTGGTTTGAATTTTCTAACTTTACTATGGACTCAAGTAAACTTATGTGTTTCATAACATTTTGATTCACTACCTATTCATCATTATTTTTGTTCTGGCTTTTCAGTTACTGTTTGCAATCTGAGTTTGCTCTTGGCACCTTATGGTCATGTGCTTGACATTCACGAGTTAGTTCTATGAGCATTGTGCGAGAAACTATATCATGTCAAGGCCTTTACAGCCTCACCACCCTTCTACTGTTTTAGGGGGGGTTAGGATCAACTTGCACTTGATGTAGAACTTATTTTTTTTGGCCCTTCATAACTTTTGTTGAATCCATATTTTTCAAAACTGGTGGTTTGGAATAATGTACTCTTCCCATATCTATCATGCTCACAAGATTTTTAGCCCTAGGAGATTAAGAAATCTTTATTCATATCCCTCCAAATCAGTTATGTAATAGGAGAGAAGAAAAAATATGATTATGTAACCCACAGTATTATATGGTTGAAAGCTGAGGCAGCTTTTGACTTCTGATTTGTCTAAAATTTGGCAACCACTAAGAGCATGGAAGGAGTATATAATATAAAGGTTGGTGTGTGAAATTTGAGTCTGACAAAACGATAATAAGAGGGAACTAGAATAATTTGTCTTTTTCATAAGGTTAGAGTTGATTCTCCCTATAACATGAATTATATATCTCATATATTAGGCCACTGTTAGGTAGCTTCGTGGCTAAGGCATTGTCAGTGCAATCTTTCAGATACACCCGCATGGGTGTTCATGCATGTGTATGTGGCTGTGGATTTTACTATGGCTTCCTTCCTGTGAAGTACGGATACTTCAAATAGGGTGACGTATGTGTATTGTATCTATGTCGGATACCGATACTCCTTAGATACTCACAGATACATATCGGATACTTATTAAAAGTATCGGATACTTAATTATTTTTTCATTAATTTTGGAGTATCAGATACATAATTTTGAAGTATCGGATACTCCAAGTCATGTTTACTTGGTTTATGAAATTAGAATTGTAGCATTTCTTGCATAATAATATAATATAATATAATATAATTGCAAGGATAACTATAAGAATATTTTTCTAATATTTTGTTAAATTCTTCGATAAAAAGAGCATAATGAGTCAAATAATAGAATTTGTCAAATTGATATATCCTAATTATTTCATGCATGTCCCCATAACTACATAAAAGAAATTAACAACAGAATATAACAATGATAAAATTAAATATCAATAAATAAATAAGCAAGTAAATTTGAATACAATATTTTTCACTAGTGTCTAAGGAAAAAGTATAGGGACAAATTGTGAATTGTTCTATTATTGTAATATAAACATATGAAACTTGATATTGAAATGAAATATTTGCAAGACCTATTAAAAATTTAAAAGGTAAATCAGCTACTAGCTTAAATTAATACATAATTTTTAAAGGCTAATATTTTACATTATAAAATTACATTGTGGTTTCTCAACATTTTTTAGCTTATGTGTAACTCACTATTAATAATTTTAAAAAATATATCTTTCACAAATGTATCCTAGCCGTACCCGTATCTTTTTTTTTTAGGTTTTGTCGTATCGCCTTATACGTATCTCGTATATGTATCCATGCTTCCTAGCTTCCTTCTGAGAGTACTAGTTTCTTTTAATTTTCCTGTTTTATGCTTTTTAACATTATCGGTTCAAGTACTTTACTTTGTCACCAACAGAGGGAGGACTAGTATTGCTGCCGCTGCATGTATAGATTATCAGCATCAACAAAGGAAGCCAAGGAGAAAAATAAAACCAGCTATTCCTAGAGTATGACTCAGTTATTTCAATCCATGATCTTTTTTAGTAATGGTTTTATTGGTGAATTTGCTGTCCTTTATTATGTTTTTAACTTTGATCACATTCTGTTAAGTCAAAATAAGGTGAAAATTCATGGCCAGGAGTGAGTTGCCTGTTTTCAGTTTTGACGCCCATTTAAGAAAGCACTGGGGATTCCATGTAATTTAAATTAAATCTTACATATACTTGCTGATGCACTACTTCAATCCAATGTCTTTGGTGTATTCAGGGAAAAGCTCTTCCACCTCCAAACTATGATATGGAGCGAGCATACTTTCAAGACGTTGATTCCTTTGAACTGTTAGAGGAAAGCCCCTCACCCAAAAAATCTGGTTCATGGGCAATCGGCATCCAAAGTGATGACATTGCTATACCATATAAATCCACAGCACTACAGAAGTGGTTAATCTCTAAGAAGCTAAATCACAGTTGTGGACTTTCGGGTTCTCTGTCTAAGATATTAGAAACTCCTGCATTACCAGGGGAATCAATTTGCAATGGTGGTTTTGACTCTTCAAGTTTGAAAACCCCAGGAAATACATCTCTGCATATAAATTCTGGTTTACATAGTGTCCAAGACAAATTCAATTCAAGTCTCATGGATAAAGATGATGTTGAAAGGCATATATGTTCACAGAAAAGCAACAAAGAATTCCAGACTCTGGGTGATAAGGGTTGCAAAGACATTGAGGTTGCAGTTGGTAAACTCTCTCTGACGTCAAGGCCCGCTTCATTAGATAGTCATCAGTTGGATCCTTTTTCAGCTCTTTTAGCAGTTTGCGGACAGTCAGCTCCGTCAATGCTGTTGGATGTATTCTCCAAGTATTGGTTTGTACTCCCAGTAAACCTAATATATTTTATTAATGAATCTTGTATATCCCATTTATATGGTTGTGGTGTTAGAAAGTGAAATGTTGCCTCATTTGATTTCCTTCATATGCTCTATTCGTTCTCATCCTTCTGACTTCCTACTCTTTTTTCTTCTTTTTTTCCTTCGTTAATTCATACTTTTATATGATGCTGCACCCTTGACAATTCCTGCATGTGGTTCCTTGCCTATTTTCTATTTAGCTCTAGTTGACTTTAGTGATCCGATATTCTCATATTAAGATCCAAGTTCTTTTTTCTTTTCATTCATCCCCCCTTCAGCTTGGCTATTGGATTACTATTGCATGTTTTTGGATCTCACTGCATTTGTGTTAAATCCTGCTCTAACAAGGAAAAAACATCATCATTTTTTATTGCTTGTTTTGTTTTTCATCTGGTTGCTTACATATTTCTCCCTGGTTATTTCTTTAAATCCTAAGTTAAAAGATGGTGCATTTCCATTACTTTTATGAATAGAAACAAGTACAACCAAGTTGTAAACTTGTAATACACATTGGGCTGGTAGACGAATATTGACATTGTCTTCATTCATGAAACTGTGGCTACTGTAGCACATGAGTTATTTGATTGATGATCATGGTCAAGGGTAAAGTCTATGGTAGGCTTCCCAAGGGCCCTTTCTTTTTCACAAGGATGCTTAACTTGTGAGGAATGGTTCTTGAGATACAAGATCATAACTCAGAAAGTAAAACAAATTCATGTGCCAGATCAATACACTCTGGCTTGCTTAAGTTTTTGGTGAGACATGGCCCTCATTGATGGAAGGTCCTGTGATCCTTCAGTTATTGCAATCTTCTTTGGTCTTCTGTTTTTTCATCACCTTAGCCAAACATGAATTCTAGTTCTGAGTTCCAGTTTTTTGGTTGTTCAAGTAAATAAACTCGTTCAGTTTATTTGCAAACCATTAGTTTTGCGTTGATGCAAGTCACATTTAAGCTTTGTTTTCTAGCAAGTTTTATTTGAATGTGGACCCTGCATTTCCCTTTGATGGACAATTGAACTCTCTTGAACACAGTGATCCAAAAAGTGTTGTGAAGGTTGGCGAAGGTACATATGGAGAAGCTTTCATAATTGGCGAAACTGTTTGCAAAATTGTTCCATTCAATGGAGATTTACGAGTGAATGGAGAAGTGCAAAAGGTATTTATCTTCCCAAAGCATGCATCAGTACACTAGCTAGGAGCCAAGATAACCAATGATGTCATGTGCTTCTAGGTGCCCTATGAAGCATAGATATTTGACAAACATGTCGTACACGTAATGGGTAGTTTGTGGGCACAAGTACTTCATATGGTTACTTCATACATATCGGGTACACAACACACATAACCAATTTTTTTCCTCTTAATTTTTGTCGTACCCCCAAACGTACTTAGTAGATACCCAAACCATACCTCAATTGGAATAGTATTTTCTTTTAATACATAGGTAAAATTAATTTTATAGGACTTTTTATTATTATTTATGCTTAGCATGATTACGCTATGGTTTGTAAGTTATTTAATATAATAACATTCAATTTTGATTTATACATTTACTTTTGGCATTAAATATGTATTGTAGGTTGGATCTTCACAAACTAAACCATTTAACTATTTTTTGTATTATCCCAAATTAAAAATAAATATTTTTTTTACAAACGTACCCAGCCGTACCAGTACCTTTTTTTTTTATTAAGATTTTACCATATCATAGCCGTACCCGTGCTTCTTAGTAGGTGCCTAGGCCTGCCTTTGAGTTTTTGGTTGCCTGCTACCTTTTTTACCATAATTGACTACTTACCATTAGATCAATACTTAATTTTTTGGAAGGTTTCTAGGCAGAACAGTGTTCTTAATATTGAAAACAGAATATTAGTTTTTGCATGCATACATATACGCCACATCTTTTCTTGGCTTGGTGGAATGTAGGAGGTGGTTGTGTTAATCTAAGACCTTGTTTATTTGCTAAAACATTTTTTTTCCTTTATATGCTCTAGAGATCAGAAGAATTACTTGAGGAGGCCATACTTTCTCAGACTCTGAATTATTTGAGAGGACATGATGATCATGTTTCCAATTCCTGTACAACATTCATAAAAACTACAGAGTAAGTTTTATGCCTAATTTTTCATATCATTTGAAGACAATTTAGCTTGTTTGAGATCCTTGAACCAGCTAGCCTGTTTCATATTAATATTTTGTTGGAAAAACATACCTGACAGATAAAATGAATTTCAGATAGCTATCCTTGAATCTGTGTTTCACAAGATACATTTACCTCTTCAAATGTTTCTAGGTCTACAGTTGATAGTCTAATTTAGTCTCTTTGCAGATTTGTTGGGGGGCACTGAATTTTTGTCCATTTACTTGTTCTGTTGTTTAATTATGGGTGTCAAAGTTTTTCATTTTCTTTTTTTTGGTATTTTTTTTCTTTATTTATGTATGCATGCTCAACTGCAAGGCAATGTTAAGTTAAATCTGCTAACTAGTGCAACTCTCTCTGTGGACTCCGTTCAGTTGTCAAGAACATTGTACAGGAAAATGTTTCCTGACAAAAATGAATCAAAAGAAAGGACAGGAAAAGACAACAAAAATGATTTACTTTCCTGTTCATTGTTCAGTTTACAAGAAAGTTTATATGCAAAAACAATTTTAATTTTACTCTATGTATCCTGTACTTTTTACAGGAAAGTATTTGAGGTAGTGTTTCCTTTAATAAAATAATTATGATGATATCTATATTTTTCTTCAACAACTTAACACACGTACAGGAAAAAAAAATACTTTTTATTTTCCTTTTCCTTTTCTGTCAATTGAACACAACCTTGGTGGATGCACAGTGGTTGTGCATAATTGGGTAGTGGTCTGTCTGTGTACTTTGAAAAGTCAACACACGAGTAAAGGACATGGACATGGACATAACAGAAGGCAATATGTAAATTTATTTTCTTGTGTATATTGCTACTATTCTCTTTATGTATAATGGTATTCCTTTTGTACAACTTAATCCTCTTATATATTAAAAAGTCTCTTGCATGTTGACATGTCTTGGTGATAACAATATTAGATTACTTTTAAATTTTTTTAAAAATTTGTATGAACCTTATCTGAATCATTTTATCTACAAGTCTCAGAAGACTATAGTATTCAACATGGAAGAACTCCTCCTAAGAAGTGTTGGTTCATAGTTGGGCGTCTCTAACCTTTTCTGATGTCCAACGCTAGTCATCAATAAAGTAGTGCACCAACTGACTATATTGTGCGAACTTCAGAACTGTCCACCTAATATGCTAGTCAAGGTTATTTTATCAACAAAAAAAAAAATGTTAGTCAAGGTTATGTTGTCAATCAACATAGTTGTGACCCATATTTCAACTCAATATTATGCTTAAATCTCACTATTATAGTTAAAAAAATATAATATTTTCAAATGGGAAATTCTTCAACATAGCTATGTCTGTCAAACTTGGGATTTCACCTGAAATCATGGTGAAATTTTAGTAAATTATTCAACACCAAACTTGTTTATTCTGGGAGGGCATCTGAGGATGCCTTGGCTCCTAGTTAGTTGGAATCAGATTTTGAGAATTTTAGTTATGAGTGACTCAGATTTGATGCATGAATTTCTAGTAAACTGAACCATGAGGTCATTTCCTTGGAAAGCTTTTCTTCTGCCTCACAGGCAACACTCAAATTTTGAACTCAAGGCAGAGAGAAAGATTGGAGACCCAGAAAGGTGATATTAAAAGTTACCAAATTTTGTTTGTCCATTCCACAGGTTAAGAGTATGCCAAGGCCCCTATGATGCTGCCCTGATAAGAGCTTGGGAAGAGTGGGATGGGAAGCATGGTTCAGAAAATGATCATCCTAAAGAGTTTCCAGAGAATCAGGTTGTTCTTCTTTGCGTATTTGCCATTTGTGCATGTATACTTGTTTATGTTAAATAGCATTGCTATCACTGTCAGTTATATGCAACATAACTACCAATTTTTGGAAACTGGCATATTTTATTACAATGTCTATGTAGCAAGCTTCTATAACCTTAGGAAAAATAAACTCCTAGGCTTTGTACCATTTTTTTTTAGACTTGTTTTGAAATCTGATGAGCTTGCCTTCAGTGCTATGTTGTTTTTGTTCAAGAACATGGCGGTCAGGATCTTGAAAGCTTTGTGCTCTTGAACTTCAGTGAGGCATGGAGTTTATTGGTTCAGGTGAGTAACTGATTCTTTCATATTTTCTTCCAATTTTACTGTAAGTTTCATTTTTTTGCCTAACTGCTTGTCTGTTGTGCACCGCAGGTTACAATTGCCTTGGCCGTGGCAGAAGCTGCATATGAATTTGAACATCGGGATCTACACTGGTTTACTTACCATTCAATCTACTGTTGTAATAATGCTTCGTTTTAGTTGAGTCGCAACTTAGGATTATTTATTGCTTATTGTAGGGGGAACATTCTGTTAAGTCGGAAAGATTCTGAGACATTGCAGTTCACTCTTGAGGGAAGGAATATATCTATCAGGACATTTGGATTGGTGGTTTCAATAATTGATTTCACTCTTTCAAGAATCAATACCGGTCAGAGCTTTACAAATATTTCACTTTAATTTTTTGAATACGGGTTCTAATTTGTTGACAATTTTTAGTGTCGTTCTACATTCACAGGTGAAGATATTCTTTTTCTGGACCTTTCGTTAGACCCAGAGCTCTTTGAGGGCCCTAAAGGAGATAAACAAGTAAGACAAAGCAGTTTTAGCTATCAATTATGATGTCTAAGAAATTGCACTCAATTTATCATTGCTATAATGGGCAGTCAGATACATACCGGAAAATGAAAGAGGTGACTGAAGACTGCTGGGAAGGAAGGTATAACTGTTGATACCTTCATCTCTTAATTGTCAAATCCAGTAGAGGGAACTGTGTGACATAATTGCTAGCTTTTTCTGAATAAAAAGATATTTGGAGTTGGTTACAGAAGCAATCAAGCTTTTAGATTATTATAATGTCCTATTGCTGTTATGCTTTGTAATAATATAGTTGATCCTCAATTTCTCACAATCAGATATAAAACCAGTTGAATAGTAAAGGGAAAGAGTGAACTAATTTAGTTGCAAAACCACAACTTGTTGAAATCAATTACTAGGTTTGCCTCTGATTGTGGGCAATTGAGGATCAACTCACAAACACAAAAGGGTCGGGGAAAAAAAAAAAAGAAAAGCCTTTTCTTTATATAATATCATATATGTACAATTCTTTTCAGAATGGCTTTGATTCAAGGATTTTGGGATACCGAAAATTCCCTTATAACTTGGAGTTGGCTGTATAATCTTTTTCTATCCTAATTAAAAACAAAATGGGACAAAAACAAAGGCTTGTTGAGTTGTACTTTCTCAAAATGTTCTGCATTGGTTGTTATATCTCTATGTTTTATAAATAGCAATGTTTTTCCTCATACTCTGCCCATTATTCTCTTTGGCTGTCGTTGTCCTGTCAGCTCTTCCTTTTGTTTCAGCTTTGGATTTTTGGATGTAAAGAAATTTATGCATATCTTCAAATATTTGGCAACACATGGGATTTTGGTCCTGTTAGGAAGGAAATGCCAATCAAGAATTTACTCCTGTGGATTTTGATATCTACCATTACACAACCAGTTCCTTCTTTTACTCCTCTTCTCCTTTGTCTTTTCTTTTCGTTTTCTTTTCTGAGGTTGCATCATCCATGACATCATGAGAATCTGTTAATAACTGACTTTCGAAAGAGCATATGAGGCATTTTATGAATTCAACTTTTTAAATATTTCTTTACGCTGTATTTGGTTGGGGGATTTGGAAAGGGAAAAGGAAAAGGTAGGTCATATTTCACCTAATTTCACATATTTTTTCCCTTTCTCTTTCTAAATCTCTTTTCAAATCTCCCAACCAAACACAGAATTAGGGTTTCCATTAGGGTTTCCAGTGTGTGAAACTATGTTGACATATGAGATGGAAAGAAAATCAATACTTTCTTATTATGTTTCCTAGACATTTTTTTTTTTGTTCAATTTTTTCTGGATGCTGAGTTCATTTTATCATTGTCGTGCAGTTTCCCCAAGACAAATGTGTTGTGGTTGCAGTATTTGGTCGACATTTTGCTCTTAAAGAAATCATATGTAAGTCCTTTTCTTGGCAAAATCCTTTTACTTGATTTAGGCTATTTTCTCAACCAATAAATAAAATACAGATTATTTATTACCTAAACATGTCTCAAAGGTGAAAAAATATGAAATGTTTACAGACTCGACACATCCAACAAGACTCTACACAAAACACTCTCCTCACTCAAAGGTGAAAAACACACGTCTCTGTTGGGACAATTTGTAAATAATCTGTAAGGCTTAGAGAATTTTCTTAGTACCCGAGAGAGTAGGAAGTAGCAAAACCAAGGTTTTAAAAAGCGGCCGCAACCGTTACGTAACGCCGTTACGTAACGGTTTCTAAGGAATACCATTCGGCCGCTTTTGCCGTGTGATTGAGGTTCATGCGTCGGCAGGGCATGAGCGAAAGTAATAATGGTGCCGTAACGTATTATTATGCCTATTATAATGTAACGGTTCCAAACTGTTTCTTTCGGAAAAAAACACAAAAAAAAGCTGAAAATGGAGAAAGAGGGATAGAGAGAAGAGGGAAGATAAAAAGAAAAAATGAAGGAGCAAGAGATAGAAAGAGAGAAGAGGGAAGATGAAGAACATGTTATTGATTTGTTGAAACTGTAAGACCTATGCTATTCTATTCCGCTGCTATCACTAAACCATTTTGTTTGTGTGTTTCGATCTATATATTGTTTGAAAATAATAATAATAATAAGTGTGGTCATTATCTATTTGGCTTGGTTGAAATATGTATATATATATATATTTAAGCTCTTATTTATTCTCTTACTTTTGTCATTGTTTATCTTATATATAATAGTTAGTGATTAATTTTTTGTATAATATAAAGTCATTAATTATTAAAATAAAATGTAAAAAACTCAGTTTATAATGATTTAAAAATATGAAATATATTGAATCATACTTAAAAATTTACAAAAATTGATCAATATTTATTTTTAACCCAATAAATATGATCCTGGAAAAAAAATATGTGTATCAGTAAGTTTTTTTTAAATTATGCAAAAAATAAAAAAATTCACGATTTGATTTACATAACCGTTACACTCTGACCTTTACACTCAAGAATCGCACAGCGTCACACCGCCACGGTGACATAACCGCTTTTCAGAACCTTGAGCAAAACACAAAATACATTTCCTCTCACTGCCTTCCCCCTCCTCTACCTTGTTTAGGAGTTTTTTTTAACATTATTACATTATAATGTGGAGTTTGGCAATTGTTTTTTTTTTTGCTTTTTATAATCTAAAAAAGTTGATGCATTTGATAATTGCTAAAAAAGTTACTTTTGTTAGTGGAAAAGTTGGTTCTCTAAGCTTTTTCAGTTTTTTTAGTTCAAGACAAACAGACTTGCTTTTTGGCTCTCGTTTGGGAACAGGCTATTTTAGTAACTTTTTGGCTTTTTACGAAAAGATGTGCAGAAAAGTAGAGAGGTGATGTGACAACTTTTAGTAACTTTTTGACTTTTTGGCTAAAATAGTCACTCCCCAAACGAGGCCAAAAAGCAACTTTTTTGGCCCATGCAAAACGGGCACTAAACTAATGGGAGAGAAGCTTCAGTAATAGACTGAACTGTTTGGTACTGACGACCGATGACATTTCAAAATACATATTCATCTTTACCTAAATCATTGTGGCAGGATCGAACTTCAAAAGATGAGAGAGATCTGCGTTCACTGAAGAAGCGCCTAAACAACTATAATTCAGCAAGAGAAGCAACCTCTGATCCTTTCTTTAAGGACTTGTTTGTTGATCATGCCATGTAATGGAAAGTGGATGATGCAGCAGAAAATGAGAGTCCTTTTGTTTCCCCCTCTACTGTCTTAACTTTGCTCCTATATTCACCCAAAAAAAACTTTGCTCCTCCAGTTTGAAGACTTTCATATTCAGAAACCAACTTGGTTTCTATTTTGTATATTGTTTACTGGACTGGAGTAGAGAATTTTTTTTTGGAGGAAAAGTTATTTCTTTCTCTAGATTATGTAGAAATAGAGTTCTAACTGTTATCCAATATATATTACTCACATGTTGGGACAGGTTTTGCACATTTTAGCTTTTTGACAAAATTCTTGGCTTGCAGTTTGTAACAGTATTCACGACGATACACGACATAATATCACAGCTCTACTCATCTGTGCTGATCTCTCTCCTTGCTCACTCCAACTTACAAGTAATGTTTTATTTGCACATTAGGTAGCACTGAAAGACATTGGGGTATATAAGATAAGATAATTGGAAATGGGAAATTTTAATTGCAAACAATTGAAAGATTTGTAATTAGCTTTTTTCCATTTTTCTATTTGTCAGATATTTCCCTAAATACATTTGATCCTTGATGCTCACATTTTGAGTTGTTTAGTTCCAAGATTTGTTGAGGAAAAGGAAACGGTTAAGGGTAAAAAATGAAGGAAAATGATAGAAAAACTAATTCCTTGCTCTTGTTTATTGACTAAGAAAATGAGAGTGAATCACACAAATTATTTTGTTGTTTGGTCATTGAAAAATATGCCAAATACAAGTTATTTCTTTTCCTTTTGAATCTTAGATCTAAACATAGTATCAAAGTTTGTCTGTAGATATACTAGGCAGGCTCTTCTATATGCAATCATTGGTGATGAATGTTACAAATGTGGCTTCTACATCATTCATGTATGTTGGGAATTGTGAACACTTCTTCTGGTAGTAATGGTTTGTGTTTTATTTTTTTCTTTCCCGGAAGTTAAAACAATGAGAAGTTTGAAAACAATCATTATTTTTATATTGTGCAAAAACAGTTTCTGAACTGTTTTTTCTCTTCTTCTTTTTTTTTTTTTAATTTTTAAAAAGTGAGTTGTTTTCAAAAAAACAAATTAAACACTTCACCAAATTAGTTCATGTTCTGTTGTATTAGTTTACTTGATAGTTTAAAATTCAAGCTAATTAATATAAAGTTTTAACATATCATATAGGTTCAATTAAAGAAGCTTATTCACCTTGTGAATTACAAACGAATGAGTAAGATGGACCAATCTAAGTTGGTATTTGTGTAAGTTTTTATTTTTTTTATGTTACATGAATTGATTTCACTATATTATAGATTTTCAATAGCAAAAAAAGAAAGATAAACAAAAGAAATTCAAACATTAGTCTTAATGAAAATAGCTTAGACCAACTTTTTGTGAAAAATATCAATACTAAAATACAAGACCCTTTTATTCAATATTACTATTCACTATTCACTAACATGCGCTCTATATGCACTCTCACTCTCACTCTCACTCATACAATTACAAAACAAACAATACAAACATAATTACTCACAAAATACAATTATAGAGAATGGATGATCATAAAGAAGCTATTTTAATACTCAAACTCAATTTGAAGATACAATACCATATGGAGCTCCTTAGATAAACGGAGGACTAACCTATAAGACATAAAACAGGGCTAATACAATAGTCACATGAGATTGCTTAGTAACCAATAGTAGAATACAAGAATCATTTTATTCAATATTACTATTCACTCACATATGTGATATGCGTTGTCAATCTAACTCATAAAATTACTACGAACATAAAAACATATATCTAAGACTTTTACATAAGTAATCTATTCGACGTATTTTATAAAATTAATAATTCAAATCATCTCATCAGAAGAGAGATACGTGCCCTTATCCATCTCCAAATCCCCTTGAGTTTCTTTTATCCTTGAGGTAGTGAAAAATAGGTGGAACATGAAAACAAGGTGAATGAAAAATTTATTTGTCATTGATGTCAAATTCTACACCTACATGTCGTTCTCATATCCTTCCTCCGTTGACAAAAGGTTGAAATAGGATAAGGTTTAAATATGAATAGATTAGTTATCCAAACAAACAAAGATGAATTTCTAAGAGGTAAGAGGGCCGATCGCTTCCCTTACAAGTTCAAAAAATCTTTTTATATATTATTATTAGTTATTAATTATTAATTCTTTTTAAATTATACATAATCACACCCTCTAATTTTTGAAAAGGATTAAGTGGTTTTACATCCCAAACCTCTATATCTATAAACCACAGGGTTGAAAGTCTAAAATTTAACAATTTAGACAAAATATAATAAAAAAAATTAGAATCAATAGATTGCCTTACAATTATTATCTTTTATAATTCAACATTAATATAAATAATAAAAAAAAAACATTTTTATTTTTATATATTTTTAATGTTATTTTTCAATTTTTATATTGATAAAAATTGAAATCATAGTCGATACTTTGTTTTAATTTTTTTTTTTTTTTTTTTTGGTGTAAATGTACATATTTACCCATCATCCCTACAAACAAATCATGTAGTGTTTTGAAAAGTTAGTAACAAGTTAGTTTTTTGACTTTTTTAGTCTATTTTGTCTTTTTATGAGTAAAAAATATGAGAGATGATATGATTCAAAATGAGTAAAAAAGTAAAAATCCAACTTTTTTTTTACTTTCCAAAGATTGCCTTCATTTGGTTGTCATCATTACATCCCATTAAAATTTGACAATGCATAGCAACTTTTTTTTTTTTTCTTTTTCTTTTTTTTAATTAATATGAACACTGAGCAGATAATTTTATGAAAAGCTGCCGTTTAGAAATTAGGATTTTAAATAGTGATATTAGAGATGTATCAGTATCAGTCGTGGCATAACAATATTAGGAGCATTTTGTAATTTTTTTAAAATTATCAGCCACAAATAAAATAAAATAAAATTATAGCAGTCGAACTAACAGTATCAATTGTGAATGACTATGAACTTGATATATATTGACCAATATTTTAAACAATGACACAAATAATTTTTTTTTTCAAAAAATATGTAGGAGGGAAATAGAGAAAAAAATTAAATCACATAATCATAAAACTCGAACGGAAACTTCACCTCCTAATGAAGAAGCACCTGGTCCACAAGCCAACCCTTGGTCTTCTAAACAAATTGTTTCAAATCACAAACTTCATTTTCCATCTTAGATGTGTATATACTTAATGAGTGAGTTAGTGTTTTTATTCAAATTTGAGTTCTTACATAACACATTATAAAGGTTTTCTTGATATTCATTTCTTTTATTTCAGAGAAATCAAATTCAAAGTAGAGTAGAGGCATCACAGATGATAGTATACCATCAGCATAAAAATGAAACTTGATGAACATAGTGAGTAAAAAAAAATGTGGCACAATAGTGTTTTTCTTACTCTTTTATCCTTTATTGAAAAGATTGCTAAAGGCAAACCATCCAAACAACACCAAATTTTTTCCAGATCAGCTTTTGATCACTTTTTATCCTCAGACCAGAAGGGTTGCATGATGTGTTCCAAAAATTGAGGACCTGAAAACCTCAAGTTTGATGTTATCTGCTTATCTTTGTCTGAAATCTCTAATAATGAACTTTGTAGAGATTGGACTTGTGATGTAAAAAAATGCAATTAATAAGGAAAGGAAAGATATAACTACATGAGAATAGAGTCTTCCATATTTAAGTAATCCTTTCAAAACTTTTATTAACAAAAACAACCAATCAAACCAGAAATCAAATACAAGAAAATGTATGTGCCCATTTATGTGTGTTAACTGCTTTTTATCCTTTTTTTTTAAAAGGGTTAATTACACACTATATTTATCAACTATTACTGAATATCCTTTTTACCCTCCTCAAGTTTAAATCCATATATTTAGATCTCTCAATTATAAAAATTAAAAATTAAAAAAAAAACTTACAAATTTATACCCCTTGGAATGAGTGAAAAATTGAAAATGAAGTAAATGCACAACTATAAAAATTGTTGCATTTTCTCCCCCCTACAAAAGGGGTATTTGTATTATTTTAAAGTTGAAGAGATAAAATGATATTGAGTGACAATTAAAAATGTAAAGTTTTTTATGAACTCGACTCCTTCTAAGTTGTTAAAAAAAAGACACCCTAACGTACGAGACTCCCATCACTATGAAATTTGGAAGGATTAAATGTACGCAGTCTTGTCTCTACCTCCAAAGAGGGGTTTTTTTTATTTTTATTATTATAAAGGTTGTTTACTAAATTTGATTTGCATCATCAGCTTATCAACTTCTCTTGCTTTCGGCAAAGAAATCCTACTCAGGAAAAAGTGCTTTTGATTCAGCATAAAAAAGAGAGGAGAGGGCTAAGAGATTTCCACATGGGTTGGGGTCCCAATCTTCTGTATATTATATATATCCAGAGAAGAGAGAAAGGAGGTGGATGATGGTGGAGTTGATAATATCTGCAGAAAGGCAAAAAAAGCTGCCGATAAACCCCCATGTTTTATGCATAAAAAGGCTTTATTTGTGGTTGTTGGTTTACATTGTGCTGCCTAAATTATGCAATTTTTTGCATACATGAAAATACAGAGGCATGAGTAAGTCATATACCTATATATATTTATTACATTATTGAGCACACGAAAAATATACAGGTATATTCTACCCTATAGATTCTAAAATGTGAACAATTCAGATTATCAAAACGGATTTCGAAATAAGCCCATAAAGCCACACAGCGATTACTGTCTTTGGTGCACAACAGGCACCCCAACTCCTAATTGTATTTGCAGGAAATGGAATATACAAAACAATTTAATGATGAAGTTTGATTTTTGGACTGTCAATGTGTTGAATAATTATATTATTATTAGCAATAAGCTTGGCACCATGCTGAAATAAAACCCAAAATTTCATAAACACAAGAAATTTTCCCAACTTTTTTTTTTCTTTTTTTTTTTCCATTTTTCCCAGGATTTAAAAAATGAAAAGATTTTTTTTTTGGGTAGTGACTTGTACTTGGTAACCCAGTATTGTTTGAGGCCTCTTTAATTCATTCAATAGTAAACAATAGCAAAGAGAATCCTAGGTCCCTATCATGCATTGATCCACCTAGTAATAGTCTAATAGAGAGCTTTCATTTGAATATATATTACTTAGTAGTTAGTTGTTGTCCCATTCAGAATTATAGAATCCAAAATTCACACACAATGATTTCAGGTCTCGAAGTTTTCCTTGGGTTTGGTAATAGCAAATTGACTAATATATCTCATTGTCTATATGCTTTGTCCGTTATGGTCCTATTCATTAATTTTTGTTTGGATCATCATAGTATGAACCTTACATAGAATGTGTTTGGATTTGAGATTTGTGGAGGGATTTATGGGGGAAAAGAAAATGAAGCATAAACTAAGGCTGTGGATTTGTGGAAGGAAAAGAAAAGGGAAGGGAAAAGTGAAACAAATTAGCTTTTATTTCATATACTTTTTCCATCCATTTTCCTTTCATGTCACAAATTCCTCAAATTCTTCATTCAACACAACTTAAATATATTTCTCTTTTTGGGTTAAGTAAGAAAAATGAGAAGAAAATGAGTATATATATGTCAAAAACATCTCTCCTTTTTGTTTAGCTAGATATGAAAAAGAGCATATATAATACAAGTAATTCCATTTCACTTTCCATTCTCCTTTTTCTCTCAATAAATTCATGATCTAGTCACAATCTTGAGAAAATTTAGTAAACAAATCAATATTGTGAAGCTCAAACCGTTGAGCATATCGAAAAAGTGACCAGGTTAAGGATCATTGATTTAACTCGGAAACGAATTGAATGGTGACGTGATAATTATCACATAAATTTATTAAAAATTAAACATAACTAAAAAGATAAGTACGTCTGATTTCCTTGGGAACCTACATTCAACAGGAATCATACTTTGATATACTAGTTTTGTCTATTTCCTTCCACAAAGTTTTAGCAAGGCCAAGAAACAAAAGACAAAGTTTGTCTGTCTTCTCATCACATTAACAATGTAATTAAGTTTTACCTTTCAGTTAAAAAACTCAAGGATAAATTACACTCACCTTTGAGATTTGAAAAAAATATAATTAGTTCTATATTTTTTAATATAATTATAAAATGTATCTTCCACCGCAACCACAAAAAAAAAAATCCCAATCACCATACATAGCCTGTTTTGTGTTTTTGTTTTGTACATGTATATATATCCATGTGATTTGCCGCTTGTAGAGTACTGCTTTAAATTCCAGCTTATTTATTTTTTTGAAAAGAAAAAGGAATTTGGAAAAAAAAAGAAAAAAGAAAGGATAGATGATTCTTTCCACTGTTGAGAGGAAGAACATTTTCCAACCTCCATGTCAAAGTAACAACTTTTCTTTGTCATTGCAACATATTCATCTTCCCTTTTGCTTTTCCCCCCTTTCTTCTCCTCTCACCTTTATCTTCAACTCTCTCTCTCTCTCTCTCTCTCTCTCTCTCTCTCATATATGCTCCTTTTCTAACTCAGTATGCATTTGTCTTTCAAAGATTTCATTGCATAATTCACATTCAAAATCTAGTAAAGTCTCTCTTCCTATACCCACAAACATTTCTAGTTATGATGGCTCAAGGAGCTTCCAACTACCTCTTCTTGTGTCTCCTCTTTGTTCTCACTGTCTGCTCTTCAGGTACCTACACTAAGAATATCTTAACATTCTTCATGTTCAAGAATTTGATCTCATAACCAATTACAAGCACATTCTCAGTGTGTGTGTGAAGTTGCATAGACAGTTTTTTTTATTTATTTTATATGATGTATATAAGAATCTTGAAATTCTAATTCATATATATTCCATTTTCTATTTCTTCCAAACAGGCACTGTAGTTGGCTTCTTTTATGATGCAAAGAAACTCAATGCCATTTCATCACCAACAGAAACAGTATCATACCTCAAGGTCTACCCATCTCAGGTTAGGGTTTTCGTTGCAGATCATCGAGCTTTAAACAGTCTTTCCAACACCGGTGTGTTAGTTGATCTTTACTTGAATCAAACCCTACTTGAGAATTTGAGAAATTCCGAACCTCACACAGTATCGTGCTTTAAAACCCTTTTGACAACCTTCCTTCCACATGTGAACATCAAGAGCATAGTAGTAAGTGGAAGCAGAGATGAGTCACGGGGAAAAATGACATTCCTATGCTTCTATCCACCTTGAAATCGATCCATTCAGAAGTAAAGGCCTCGGTGTCATTTTCACTGTCATTTTAGAGAACTTGAACAGACAACAAAAAGAGATTTGAATAAAGTGTTGAATTTTATCAAGAAAATTAGGTCTTTTGTCGTTGTGGAAGCCACGGTTGATGGTGAATTGAGCATAAATGACAAGTTTATTGAGTCTCTGATGAAACGAGCTACATCGGTTTGTAGTGATGTTTCTATAGTCTTAAAATCAAGAGCTCTGCTGTTCCTGGTGCCATTAAAGTGCCTGAATTCACCGATGGCACTTTCGAGCGATAGGAGAGATAACCGGGTTGTTTGCAGAAGTGTCTCTACCAAAAGAACTTGAAAAGAAAGAGCAGGTGTTTGGTAATTCTCATAGAGAACTCCTGGCCATTTCACAGAGTAAAACAACTCAACACGACACTATATACCCACCAGCAACACCAGTTACCGTCTCTCCAAACAATAACCCCACACCAATAATCGTCACCATACCCTCTACTAATCCGGTCACTGTAAATCCCGATCCTACTGCCACTCCTGTGACAGTTCCCTCCACCACGCCTGTCCCCGTGCCCTCCAGCACAAATCCTGTGAATTCACCACCAGTACCAATCACCAATCCAGTTACAACACCTGGCACAGTTCCAGGGGCACAACCGATAACAAACCCTGTAACAACTTATCCGGCTCCATCAACGGGTGTTCCTGTCACGACACCTGTCACAAATCCAGTGGCGCCTCCTGCAACCACAGGTGCTCCTACTGTTTCAGGGCAGAACTGGTGCGTGGCAAAGAGTGGAGTGTCGGAGACTGCACTTCAGGTGGCGCTCGATTATGCGTGTGGGATTGGAGGTGCGGATTGTTCAGCTATTCAGGAAGGAGCGAGTTGTTACAATCCTGTTACACTTCAGAACCACGCGTCATATGCCTTCAACAGTTATTATCAGAAGAAACCGGTTCAAACTAGTTGTGACTTTGGAGGAACTGCCATGTTAACTAACAACAATCCAAGTAAGAGCATGATCTGTGTTTTTTGAAAAATGAAAATAGTATAACCAAACCAAACCAAGCCTTGTTTGTTAATGTTTTCATTTTCTGTTTTTCTTTTATTTGAAAATTCAGAATGAAAATTTGTTTGGAATGTTATTTTCATTTAAAAAAAATAGAATTAATTCCAAAATTTTTCAAATAGATAAAAAGGTGGTGTCAAAAAACTTGTTTCTGTTTTTTTGTAAAAAGAAAACAAGAAACTGCCAACATTAACAAACGACACCTAGTATCTGTTTTACAATTCATGAAAATCATCTCATATCTCCTACTGAAACATTTGCAGGCACTAGTACATGCATTTACCCATCATCATCATCTCCAACTTCATCACCAACGACAGCAACACCACCAACTACTCCTACACCAACAACGCCAACTACTCCGACACCAACTACGCCAACACCAACTACGCCAACGACTACTACACCAACAACACCAACTATTCCGGCACCAACAACGCCAATGACTCCTACACCATCGACAACATCATCATCAGGGGCAACAACACCTGGGTATAGTGTCTACTCCATTCAAACTTTCTTTGTGCTTCTTTTTTCCCTGTTCTCAACAAGTAACACTTGCTTTTTATCCTTTGGTTTTTTTTTTTTTCCCCTAAACTTTATCTGCAGCTATGGTTCTCCTCCGGCAGTGTTAAACATGAGCAACCCTGCATCGGGTAGCACAACAGTTTTTGGTGAAAGCCCTCCAACTTTGAACTCCTCGACATCAATGGCAACTGGCTTGCAACCCTTCACAGGTTATATCATCTTAATAACATCCATAGTTGCGGGAAGATTCATTCTAGACATGTTAGAGCCATAACTTATCCATGGAAATCAATAGATTAGAAGCTTCATAGCTTCAGAAATTCTGAGTTAGGCTTTTCCAGATCATGTACAAATCGATCCTCAGGGAAAAGAAAAAAGGTACTGAGTGAGTGCGTTCATGAAGGCCAAAATCTGAATTCCTAGATTGTGGAAAAGTACTCACTAGTCAGCAAGAGCTTTCCTGAGATGTGAATGTTTGAATTGCAGAGAGTAGTGAACTATGTACATTACACAGTATAACATGTAGTGCAGTTCATGTTGAGCTTATTTATATATCTATATATATATATGCATGTTACTAAAAATAGTGTGTTCATATTTTTTCTGTTATGAGCGACTTTGGAATGTATGATTTTGCCGCCGTAAAAACAGGGTCATAAAAATTGGTAAGCCATTCATTTAAAAACAAAACAAGAAAAAACAAAAACTTGAGATTTATAGTCATTTTAAATGTACTTTGAAAGATTTCATTCCACCAACCATACTGCTTTTTCTATTGTGGTCTTCGTCTTGGATGATAGATTTTTGAAATGCAATGCTCTAATGATGAAGAAAAAGCAAGGTACGACAACTACTAGTGTACTCAGAAACAATCACTAAGTTTTTTAAAAGCAAAATTAGCAACACCAAAGCTTTAATCATTTCATATCTAATTTTACATAGCTTCTGAAACAGGTGTAATTATGCTCATCCCTAAAACCAAGCTTTTCACTTTTCAAATTTTCAATTATTTCATGTCTGCAAAATGCTTTTTTTTTTTTCCCCCTTTTTTTCTATTTTTTGTCGTATGGCAAGGGAAAAAAAGAGATGGTCAAGAATCAAACTCTCAACCTAGAGATGAGCACTGCATTAAACGCCCACAGCCAATCACCATTCAACTAGGCAACTAATTTTCAAGCTTATTTGTTACAACTTATTACAAGTTAAAAACTGATAATCAAATAGTAAAAAACCTAAAAACACCCTCCCTCAAACTTCCCAATAATCAATATTTTTCAACTTATTTAAGTTATTTTTACATCATAAATTGTAAGCAAAAAATATGCCAAACAATCTAACACAAATTTTGAATAATAATAATAAGTAGCTCCTATAAGTTGTACCAAACAAGGCCCTTAGGTCATTTGTAGAAGCCAAATTGAACCACTTCATTTTCATGTATCTGCAGATTTATGATCCATAGAGATGAGAGATTCCCTTGGCAATAGGCACTGCAGGAATAAAAGCACATAATTTGGGGCTACTGCCATTATAAAATTAGGATGATGAAGGTGGGCCCAAGCCATCCACATGCAAAAAAAGATACCTTAATGAAGACTTTCCACAGCAAAGAAAATTGCAAGGTAAGCATGTCATTATCATGCTAAACAGCTCATAAACCATCAACAACAGACATGATTAAACAAAAACTCAGCTTAACCATACTATGCATCATAAGTGATTTTCCATTCAAATTTGTAGAGCATACTAGGCCAACTACTGCAAATGTAATTCAATAATTGGACCAACGAAAGGAGGGGTCTCACCTACCCTAATAAAACTGTGATTTGTGAAAAAGGAAAGATCCTCTCTGACTACAATTTCTACAAATAAAATAGCATCTGCAGCTTTCTCTATTCTCCTTGAGTTGACTTCTGAGGTACCGATGTTTTACTTTTTATACAACTAGAACTAAATAAGATAGTAGCTTTACCGCTTTGACACCAAGACTAAGATCAACATTGACATGGAAACCACGATCTTGGAACCAGAGGTTTCCCAAATATTCTGTTTTTGGATGCCAGGGGGTCATCCCTGTTACTTTGGAGCTAGGTGATCCCTGAGTTCTTTCAGAGCCTTGTCCCGCCTATCACCCGTCTGTCACAGCGAATAAAAGAGGCAATAAACATTTGTTGAGCGGGTAGAAAGTCTGATAAGGACCATGATGCAATAAAAGTAAATGTACAGAGTTCTCTCTCTTAAGGCAGTTGGCTTACTATTTAATATATGAAGTGTTTAAGTGCTAGCCCCTCTCCAATTTATGGTGGAGACTCTTAAATCCCCTTCTCACATGGGAGGACCCTTCAGGAGTCTTTTTTTTCCCCTTCTTTTTAATTAAAAACAATGGGAAAATGTTTTAGGGCAAAAAAAGGTAGTAATCTGAGCCATGGCAGTTTTGCATAGAGTACAAATTATTGGTCACTTGTCCACCATGAGCTTGTGGACCATTTATTCGATAAATGGGGACCAAAATTTGTGCAAGCAAGAATATAGATGCCCACCCATGGCAGTTTTGGCAATTCTACTACAGGGACACTAGCACATTATTTGGTGTGGACCATCTACTTCATACAACATAAATCTTGCTAAGGAGGTATACAATCAAAACAGAAGCTTCTGCAAATTGAATTTATTGGACCGATAACAAGCGAATGAATACCTCCAAAGCATAAAAGAATGGGCATTCAATTTTAGCTAGGAGTAAATAAATACAATAATTACCCTTTGGAGCTTTCGTGTCTGAGCACGAGCTTCCTGGAGACAGAACTCCAACTTTAATACCCTCTTTTTCAATTCTTGATCAGCTCTCCTATGCTTCTCCAACTGTTACATCAGATGAAAAGCTCATGAGCACACCAGAACCACGTACATTAAAAAATGAATAAAACCAAAATTTGGAGTCAGTTTAAATAAATAAGCAACCAAAAAACACAAACCTGTGATTCCAAATCCTTCGTTTTGAGCTTCCAGTGAGCAGACATAATCCTTTTTTCATCCCTAAGCTTGGCTATTTCTTCATCCTGCAAAGTCAAAAGCTTATTAATTTTTTCAAAATTGTTTGGAGAAACCTCATCTAACAGTTTCCTCAGTTCACAATTTTTGCTTGCTCCGGCTTTGGCTAGTGCTTGCATGATATCATGCTCAAATCTTGAAACTTCATCTTTCAGTTGCTTTTGGGAAGATTCCCTCGCTTGAAGATCTTTCTGCAGAAGATCCAATTGCTCTCCCAGCAAATTTACACGAACCTCATGCTCTTTTAATGAGTTATTTTTTTCATCTAATTCTTTCAACAGTGCCAAGCACTGGAGTTGCGCAGATTGAGCTGATGCAGCACTTGCATCTGCAGTTGCTTGAGTAGCTGAAAGCTGTGATCTCATATCATCCAGCTCCTTGAGGTACTGCATGTCATTAAGAAATTACATTCAGGACTATAAATGTTGAGGTCATGTCATTTTTTATTATGCTTAGTAAAATAAACATTCAGGAAGCGGATCATTCCTATTGGAAGCATTTTACACCAAGTTGAAGTTATTTATCAGATGAACAAAGTGTAAAGGATCCTTTTGTATTTACTTTTAAAGGGAATTTCTCTGGCGTTAAATTGACTTTAAATAAAACAAAATAAAATAAAATAAAATAAAGGGGATGCACCAATAAATCCCAAATTAATAACTTATACCTTTGTTTAGTCCTAAAAGTTTTCTTATAGACTGAAAGGTTCCATTACAATGTTTCAAACATCAAATTAATGTTTCGAACATTAGATTTCGAACATCAGATTAATGTTTTGAACATTAGATTGATGTGCAAATGAGACTAAATGGAGCATAAGAAAACTTTTAGGACTAAATGGTTCAACTTTTCAAAAACTAGGACTTATGGGTAAATTTTCCTAAAATAAAAGGAATGCTGGAAAAAATATGCTTTGATTGCAGTAACTTTACTGGATACTGAATAACTATCTTTTAAAAACCAAGAACTGCTATGCTCAATATTTCTAAAAGGAATCAACTAGAACAATGGCTTACAAAACATATACTGATTAATGATAATTTAAGATTAATCTTGAAAATATTAGATATTAGAATGCATAAAAACATAGACAAAGTGCATTAATGTCAAACAACACATACATTATAGTTAATTATATATTGAATATAGTTCTGATCCGATCTTTATTTAATCTAAAAATAAGTTTTTGCTTTCATTAAGCTCACCATGCCCAATCCCTTACATTCTCTATATTTGTCGAGTTGATTAACCTCCACATGTTTTGATCTTATTCATTGTGCTACGTTGGAAAACTTGGAAAAAAAGGATTTTTAAATTGATTGTATACATACACTAGTTACGCAGTGATAGAATTGTGAATGCAACTGTACCATGTCTTTCTTTATAAGGTACACTACAAAAGGTCTTGAATATGAAAATTCGTGTGTTTCTGTTTAAAAGAAGATAGGAATGCTAATTTGTTTAGAATGCTGTTAAAACTGCTAACCTTTCTAACTTTACGTTAAGTTGAACATAGTTAACATAATTGAGTAAATGGTACTTCTATATATAGAGTCAAAGATGGCATTTGCATTGAAACAAGTAGCATAGGAAGAAAGTAACAAATGATAGATGAACTGAAGTTCATGCATAAAATTCTCATTTCAGGTAATGGAGTAATGGTACTTCTATGTATAGAGTTGAAGATGACATTTGCATTGCAACAAGTAGCTTTAGGAAAAAAGCAACAAGTGATAGACGAAGTGAAGTTCAAGCTTAAAATTCTCATTTCAGATTTATTGCCCTTCCACTATTATTTGGAAATATTTGTTGTTTAAAAACCCAAGTCAAGAAGAGGACAACCCTTTAGAACACATCACAAACACCATAGCTCTTGGGGCAAATATTTACATGGAAAGGATACCCCAAAAGGTTGGTTATTCAGTACAATGTCAGTACCAATTTTCATTTAGAATGTTAGCAATCCTTGTAACAAAAAGGAAGCAGAACTAACATGGCTTTAATTGTCACTGAAGTAATCCAAAAGCCTATATACAACACAAAATATGCTTTCACTAATTAAGGATAAACCAAAGAAAAATCACATATTTTAAGGACATCTAGTTGTAGCTCAGTAAACAACCACTAACATAACAGCCATAGTACCATTTTTCCATCGTATGTATGTACAGTGTATAGTTTCTGATTTCACTATAAATATTATATATTTATCAAAACATAATAATAAAATTTGATTTACATAATATGTCATAGTCATACCCACATCAGATATTGCTCAACACCCAACCATTTTATCGTAGTATAAATATGTTATCAACACTAGTATATATCCAAAAAGACTTGAAAACGTACTCATTGTCTAATAAATTTACATTACAACTTCTAATTGACATCTATGATGAAGGGATACAGAACATAAACCATTTAGCAGAATTCAAACAAATTGGTGCCCAACACCCTTCTCATACACAGCTAATACCTCACTATGTTTTTGGCAAGTCTAGTGCCTCACTACAGCACATAGAGTAAGACAAGCCATCACAAAACTAGAGGGTGCCCAACACCCATGCTCTCACTTACTACTCACAATGTGAGTGACATGCAAAAGGGAGACCCAAGACACCTTTTAAAGCCTTTCCCTTTGTGTGTGTCTGTTTTCAGCCCCTGTTGTCTCTGTCGGTGTTTGTTATGTGCCCATGTCCTCTTTCTCTCTTCCTAGTTCCTATGTGTGTTTGTTCTGTGCCCAACTTTTCTAGTAAGATGGAGGTTGAAAAAATAGTAAACCTGCCAAAAAGTCTCGGTTGAAAATATTTCTCCCAAACTGACCTGTGCACATCCCTAATTCTATCCAGCTTCACATATTTGGTTTATTTCTAACCAGCCATGCAATTGATCAGTCAGGATGTAGAAGGGAGAGGATTCCAGCGGTTGGATTTGGCAACGAGCATGGACAACATCAACAAGGTTTGTTGGTGAAGGATTGTGAGAATCAAATTTGTCAGCAAAATGGACTGCTCTTAATGTGCCAAACAAAAAGCTAGAATGACCCAAAATTGCATGAAATACCCCAAAAGGCCCAAAATTATCCAGAACAATCAAAAAAATCACCCAAAATTAAATTGGTCAATTTGGATAGCAAGCACAAGCTACATCAAGAGTTACATGGAGAGGGAAAGAGGATTTCAGTGGTTGAATTTGGCAACCAATATGGATGGCAAGGTTTGTTGGTGAAGGATTGTACAAATGGGATTCAACAGAAAACATGCACAAGCACAACAAGCATGGACTGCCTTGCCAGTATGATTCTAAAAATATCTCAGCAAACCCAAAATTGTCTGGAACATACCAAAAAATTTACCCGACACAAAATTTGATATCCTCCGTACCATTTTGTTAGAGTAAAGTATTTAGGCCGTACCAGCGAAGAATGGTTTTTACGACTATGGCTCTCCATGGGAACAGTCAAGTAATTGTGAACCCAGCTTTGTGTAAAGAATGAATGACGCCACATAAAATGACATCATTTTCTTCCCAACAAATGACATTAGTTCTACATTACAAAAAAAATAAATAAATTGCAGTGCATATAATTGCACTACACATAAGAAAATAATTAAAAAAAGAAAAACCAAAAGAAAAAAAGGTGCAATACATATAATTCTATAGAATACTATAGAAGTAAATGTCACCAAGTACCTAACCACTAAAAAAACTACGGCCATCTGCAAATGGTTTGATTTTTGAATTTTTATAAGGTTTCCCCTTTTATCAGCTTTAATAAATAAAGACAAATTTCTTGAACCATTCAAACTACAAAGTGAAACAATAATTTATTGTCATGATACGAGAATGCTATTCCCACTCTACCCAAACAAACAAACAAACAAGGAAAGCCAAAAAGTAGCGCAAAAAGATGAGGATGTTTTGATAAGTTAAAGCCTTAAAACACCAAGATGACAGAGACATTCAAATCAATCAAACTAGCCTTAAACCTCAACGCCATGAAAATAAGCTGCAATTTCAAATGATTCAACAAAAATTTCACAGATATCAAGAGATTCAAAGAAGCTATATCTAATATACAAGTGAAGCAGTACCTTCTCAGCAGCAGATGCTGATGCTTGAAGCTGCCCATTTCTCTCCTCTAAATTGTTCTGCAACCTCCATATCTCCTCCTCCATATTTTTCGCTCTGATCTCTGCCTCCTGCATAAAAAAAAAAAAAAAAAAACACCAATTATGACAAAACTTAAACAAACAATTCACAAAATCAAATGGTCCCACAAACACCACCACCTCTCTATATAACAAAAACTTGAAATGATTTCATTTCCCAAACAAATCACATGCCTGCCTTGTTAGGGTTTCGCGAGCAAATGACTGTTCCTGAGAAGCAAGACGGTCACGGACCTCCTTGAGCTCCGATGCCAGCGACACCACGTTCCGCCGAAAGTTCTGCTGCTTCTCACTCAGATCCTTCAGCAACGGATCCATCTCTCTCCCCGACGAAGACGACGACGATGGCCTCTCTGTACAAGACATCAGTGATGGAATCAAAGTAATCTAAATCAACGGTGGGTGTTGATTTTCACAATATACACTGCATGAAGCCGTAAAACGAGTCAGTCTGTGAACTTGGAATCAAAGCTATCCACATCTCTCTCTCAGCATGTGTGAGAATGGTAGTTACGCATTCAATTTGAACAATTATTGAAGTCTCGATAAAGACGAATAAAATTTGAAAAGACTATTTCGATTTTGAGTAGTGTAAAAGCCTTTGACGATCTTTTATAGTTTAAAATTTCAAATGCAGAGAGAAAGCGAGATTAGAGTGTTTGAGAGAGAGAGAAACTCAAGTCTATTCAAAACCGATCTATAAGTCACACGTTTGATACTTCATCAACACTAAAAGAAAATCGCAAGAAACGTGTTTTCTTCACAAGCAAGAACTCATTTTCCTTTCACTTTTCTCACATAACAAACAAACAAAACACTTCAAAGAGAGAGAGAGAGAGAGAGACAGGAATTGATGATGAAAGGAAAAAAAGACATACATACTCCGCAAATCAGTGTAGAGCTCTGTTGACCCAAATGAAGCTAGAAGATTCAACAGAGTCTATATATATATATATATAACAGTGGATCGAAGGGAATAGAACAGTGGAGTAAATGGGGGCCGTCCGATTCACCGGCGAAGATCTAGCTGGGAGTAGTAATCGGACGGCTGAGAAATGGAAGGGGGAGAAGATGGTGGGGGCGCGAGATTAGGGGAATCTCTGTAATTAAGCGACTTGCCCAGAGCCAGAGCCAACACGGGATCGCGTGAGGTTCGGATTCGACGGTTTATGTAGTGTGGACTTGGTTCGGAGTTTTACGAGCCTCGGGTTCATGAGCTGACAAATTCCGAGCCTAACATTGGGTTGACCTGTGCGCGGCAAATCCAAATTTTGGAATGGTAGATGGTTCTGTCCATGTGGCGGACTTATGACCGTTTGATGCGAATGCAGAAAAATATTCCAACGGTCGATGATGATGATATAATAATAGGACTTATCATTATGCCATGGCCCATCCGATTGAAATAACAAAATAAAATATTATTTGATGGGGTGTTCGGACATATTTTGAATTATTGTGCAGCTCCGAAGAAAGGCGAAGTACTTGCTTCGCATGTTCTAAAATATTAGCACATTAATTTATTTGAATTATAATTATTTTATTTTTGAAAAAATTATTCATAAATTTTATTTGGGAGAAAGTTGTACCATTTGGTCCTAGAACTTTTCTTGCAATCCAATTAGTTCTTTTTATTTTTGGTATATTGTTTGGGGTTTTATTTTTGGTATATTATTTGGGGTCTTGGAGTTTACTTAATTGCCTTTTTAAGTGATATTTTTTAAATTTTTTTTGGTGATGTTGCCTTTGTGGAGATAAGGTATGTTATATACAGTGCTAATTTTGTGGGATTTTGTTGGACTAATTAGTGGGTGTTGATGATGATGTTATTATGGTCGTCTAGTGTTTTTTTATTTGGAATGACTGTATTTTTTATTATTTTCGATTTCTGGAGTTCTAGGTTTGTCATTTTCATTGCCGTTCCAACATTGTGTAAGAGGTTTCAATTGCTCTGGTTTTTTGTGTGGTAAGTTTTCCTTATCCTTTAATTTTCTATTCAATTTTTGTTGATTAGTGTTTCATTTCCTTGGGGAAGGATCGGTGTTGTTAACATTACGGGTGTGGGTTTGTGTGTGGGGTGATGTTTTGTTCTGTCTCATTGATGGGGTTCCTTTTGGGAGGGGTGCTGGTGGTAACATTACGGCCGTGGGGTTGTGTGTGCGGTGAGGTTTTGTTTTGTCTCATTGATGGGCCTTGTGTATGGGGTTGTTTTTCTTGTGAGGTTTTAACTGCTCTGGTTTTTTGTGTGGTAAGTTTCCCTTGTCCTTTAATTTTGTATTCAATTTTTGTTGATTAGTGTTTCATTTCCTTGTTGGAGAGGTTGTGTTGTTCACATTACGGGCGTGGGGTTGTGTGTGTGGTGATGTTTTGTTTTCTCTCATTTACGGGGTTCCTTTGTGGGGCTGTTTTTGTGGTTTCTAGTGTTCTTTATGTTGTCTGTGTTTCTGTATGCAAGTATGGAGGCTGTGTTGTTTCTAATGTGTACGTACGGACAGACTAACACAGCTGTTCGTATTCATGATGCTTTTACGTTTGCTGGGTTGGTCGATGTTGTTTGTGGGAAGTTTGGTATTTCATCTCCGGCATTGGTGTTTTTTTTGTTCGTCATCCCTGGGTACAATAAATTCAAGATTGATTGTGACGATGTTCTAACATGGTATGCCTTGCAAAGTCATTTGATCTTCATCATGTTGATGTGCTAATCCAGACGCGAAGTAGTGGATCCAATATTGAAGAAGGGGTTACGGATAGTAATAGTGTTGATGCGGTTGACATCGATGATGGCCTAACCTGTGGCATGGAAGACCGAACCAATTTGTTGCCGTTATACTGTCCTCACAACTCCAAGACGTTTATTTCTACTGGATGAGCATATGGTATTACTCATGTTGGCCAAATTTTTTTGGCCGGTGCTAATGAATTTCGAACGGTCTTATGCAAGTTTGCCATCAAATGTGGGTTTCAATTTAAATATGTCAAGAACGACTCGGTGCGAATCACAGCTGTGTGCAAGTTCGCCACGTCAACTGGGTGTGCATGGTTGGTACTGCGCAAAGTGTCGGCGTCTAATGGGGTGTTTTGCTTGAAGAGGTTTGTAAATTTACATTCGTGTGTGCTGCTTGATGTAGCGTCTGAGAACCACGTCTTGGGTCCGATTTGGTGTCAGATGTCATTGCGGATCGCATACGTGAACAGCCACTCACCCGCCCTACGGACGTGGTGTTTGGTATAAAAAACGACTTTGGTCTGGACATTAGTTACAGGATTGCATGGTTGGGTGTTGAGAAAGCTAAGAGTGAAGTGTATAGAGACCATGCTATGTCGTTTGACCAACTTAGGTGGTATAGTAACGTTGTTATTAAGAACAACCTACGAAGTTACATCAACCTGGATTTTGATCAACAAATTGGCAGGTTCATACGCTATTTTATTTCATTTCGTGCCTGCATTAATGGATTCAAGCATTGTCACCCACTTTTGTTTCTCGATGGTACATTTCTAAAGGGAAGGTTTAAGGACAATATGCTCGTGGCTACCGTTAAGGATGGCAATCAAGGTATAGATTAAACATCAAAAAAATGTTGTTATCGTTTTACCAAATTCATACAACTCTTGCGTGTTTTGTTTGTATGTATACAAAATATATTTCGTTAGTCTCATATCATGTGACGATGTCTATTTTGTGATTCAACTAACATGCATTTTTTTCACATTCAATTTTGTCAGGTTTGTTTCCTGTTGCTTTTGCCATTGTTGATTCCGAAAATGCATGTAACTGGGAATGGTTCTTGTGGCAGTTATCGAAAATTGTAGACGGGGGCAGGACGTTGACCTTCATATTTGACCGCAACGTTGGTCTACTTCAAGCTATGCCTACTGTTTTCCCATTGTCCCATCACGCATTTTGCTTGTTACATCTTCAAATGAATTTGAGGGATCGGATGAAATATGTTATGAGGGAGAAAAAATAGGCCTCATCGTGAGATTACGAGAATCGCATATGCACCTACAATTTCGTGCTTCAATCACAATATCGAAATATTAAAATAGTGTAGCCTAGTTGTAGTTGGCAATTTCTTAAAAGATTTGGACCCGAAGCATTAGGCAAATGCATATTTCAAGTATCGTACGGTCAATGTAATTTCCAACATTTACAAAATCCCACAATGTTTGTTTGATTAACACTTGACCTGCCTTTCTCCTGTGCAGTGGTTGTAGGTATGGTGAGGTGTGTTCCAACGCTGCGGAGTCGTTCAACAATTGGATACGCACAGCTCGTCATCTCCCCATCACGCAATTGGTGGATGCCATACGGGGTCAACTCATGGAATAAATGGCAAAACGTAAAGCTAAATGCAACGTATGGCTTGGGGAGTTGTGCCCGAAGATGGCAACAACTCTGGAGTTAGCGTTCAAAACTAGTAGATCTTGGATCATTAGTCAAGCAGATGAGAATGTGTTCGAGGTTCGATCACACTCATCGATTTTGGTTGACATTGGTGCACATACATGTTCTTGTTTTCAATGGCAACTGAATGGGTTCCCATGCCCACATGCGGCCGTGGCTTTCCCGAATAGTGGAAAAAACATTTACGACCACATCGTTCCATTTTACCGTGTAACAGAATTCCAGGCAGCTTATTCCGGGACTATTCACCCAATTCCAATAGCAGGAAAACCCAATTTCTTAGCGACGGACTACTTAAATGCTCCACCTACGGTGAAGCGACCACTAGGAAAGCCTAAACGTAAAAGGATTCCATCAAAGGGCGAGGTCGTGCCATGCATTCGTTGTGGTCGGTGTGGCAAAATGGGCAATTATAACCGCAAAACATGCAAAGAACCTATGTAGTTCATGCACGTGTTCATTTATGTTATTTACGTACAATATTTGTTGCGTAATAGATATCGAATCAGTCCTTCTCATTTAATAAATTGTGACTCATTTACATTACAACATTGTGACTGTCTCGTGTTCTTTCTGGGTTTATATTTAAGTTGTGTTTCTGTTTCGTAGTAGGTTTATGATGTGTAACACAGTTCTTTTACGAATTATATATTCGATGTTAATCACGTTTGGGTTTACTACAATGTCTTTGCAAATATATACGCAACTGACAGACCCACATACAACTGTTTATAGATCTTACTTACATGTGCACACTATGGCTGCATCCTGCAAATGCCTATGTGTGACTAATGCAAAACAATTGCTGCATTGGTTTGCTATTCCACATTACTTTACCCCTGAACACCCGTCTAATGCCTCACAAATATTGTTTTCCCAATTTTTTTACATGACCGCATATTATGCAATATCGTCAACATTACAAACATGCGAGGCAAAAGTATATTATTCATATTATTTCTTTACTACCGAAGGGTGGTGTTTAATAATGTTTTCAATGTCATCAATATTTGTTGGATGGTACCGATTGTATTTACGGCCTAAACCGACATAACACTTTCTTACTACCAAAACACTCATCACCTAACATCATTTTGCACTTCCACCATTTAACCGTGCACCAATACGCATCGTGACTGCAAGCATTAGCCAAAATGTACCATCGACAAACTTCATAACATCAAACTAATTAATATTTATTAGTTTCATTCCTTGGCTTGTTCAATGTCTTGGGATTAGTCTGACGATATCTTTGTAATAGCAATACCTAATTTTATCCAAAAAACCACAAACAGTCAACAGTATCACCAAGTGCTAAGTTAAAACAAACCCCCAAATCTTGCTTCAATGTTTTCCAACAAACAATGTACCATCAAAAAAATGATGCATGATATCAACAGCCAAACAATGATGTCTTTGTCTTCATCGTTTAAATGGCAGCATTACATGTATTCGCACATGGTTGTAACAACGCATCTTGTTTCTAGATAAATCAGCGAATTACCCTCGATTCTTTATTAAATTTGATTGCTTATGGTGATAATTGAACTAATGGAAATCTTGAGCGGTGATTGAAAATTGGGCCGAATTGACTAAGCACATCTATTGTATTGCATGTTTATCTGTTCGATTATTTGATTATCTGTCGGTGTGTTTATGTTTAAATTGTAATTGAAGGCCTTATCGACGGCCGAATCGAAACTAGATTAATGTTTTAGGATCATTGGAAATTATGTGATTTGATGGTGTATTTATCTAAAATGTGATTAGGTATGACTAAATTAGATTAAAATAAGTTAAACACCTAAGTTGTCGTAATTACGGAATTGCCATTGAGCGGGCTTTGTTTATTCTTGTTCTTTGGACCTTATACACACTTGAATTAGAACATTCCTCAGCCCTTTACTTCACTCTAGCCGACCAAGAGAGGGAGTAAGAGAGAATTGAGTTCATTTTTATGATATTGCTTGGAAATTAAGAGGATTAGAAAAGTTCTTACTTGTTTGAGCCTCTACACTTGTAATTGAAGACTTAGGCAAGGTAATTGAATCTCCCATTGTTGCATTTAAGGTTTTCTTGCATGAGTCAAGTTAAATTGTAGAATTAAGACTTGAATTAGTTCATACATGTTGAATTAGAGCATAATTCATGCATGCATGCTTGTATTGTTGATTCTTAAGGTGTTTTCATGGTAAAATTGTACATGCATGTTCATAATTAGGCTTGAGTCCATGAATTTATCATGTTCTTGAAGAAATGAGTCCATTTGGACAAGCTTTGAAGGTTGAATTTGGTTTGAATCCATGCATGTTGCATATTCTCCATGTTCATGAAAAATGGGTTTGAAAATGGTTTTAATTGACTCACCTTTGGGGCTTGAATTCATAAATTGAGCTTTGAAACTTGTTATACATTGAATTTAGATGTGTTTTCCAGAATTTGGGTCCAAGAGGTCGAGTTTTGAGTGAAAGAACGCTTGGTTTGAGCTTAGGAGACAAATCTGGAAATTCCAGAATTTGGCTTCTTCGCTCGAGCGACCAACCTTTGTTCGAAGCTACGCTCGAGCGTAGGATTGGTGGCTCGAGCGTAAAATTGCAGCATCTAGTACTTTTCTTTGTTTGAAGCCGCTCGGCGAAGCCTTTGATTTTGGAAGCTTCGCTCGGCGAAGGAATGCTTTCGCTCGGCGAGGCTCTTATTTTCAGCAAACTTTGCAAAATATTTTCTAAGTGTATTTTTGCATCCTCATCCCATTCTAGGCATTCTTAGGCCTAGTTTAAGGCATCTTAATGAGGATATAGATGTAGAACACACCAAGGCAAATAAGGGATTAAGTTATAATATTTCCCAAGCTGTGTGGCTTAGTGTGTGTTCAACTTTGTGGCTGTAGGATTGGCGTTTGGGAGACAGCTCTAACATCTTGTGGCGAACTCTGTGAGTAACAATTGTGTAAGATATGTTCAGCGAGAATGTTTTTTATTTATGGGCTGTTTTACGCAATGATTATTGTTATTTAATTGAATATCATCTATATTACGAAATGTATTGTGGCATCATTAACAACTCTTGTATATTATTCACTTCTTTATTACGAGAGATCTCTGTCGGTTCCCTCGTGGAACCACTCTTTATTCTTGATTGATGGCCATCATTCTTTGTTGGTCTTTAAGACCTCATTTTTCTTGCTATGCTAATGGATGTACCACATATGGTGAATAATTGTTACGATTGAAAAGTAAATCTTTGTTTAATGGTGTCTTCATTCTTGTAAGGACATTTCATTCTTAACCTCTTCGCATTATGTTATTCCTTTGGGCTTTAGCTCCTTTGTTTATATATATATATATATATGTAGGTGCTTTCGACCACGGATCGAGCTAGGGCGTGGGTTAGATTCGATTTTGTCAAGCGACCTATGTGCCTTCTTTGAGGTTTGAGTTGCCATGCTTAAGCTTAGGGGTGTTTTAGCATTTCCTACATCTTTATCTCCTTTGTTTTGTATAGTATTATTTGCTTTCTTATCTTGTTATCGGGGATTAGGTCCGCCTTGTGTATTGTAAATTTTGTATAAATGTCTTGTTCTACGTGTGAATGCATGAAAAATCTTTTTGGCATCTGGTATCACATTTCAATGGACATTATTTATTTCTTGTATTGGCTTAGCGGTTTTGAACTCTATTTTCTTTGTACTCTTTTAGCGGGCCTTGTAATCTCGGATTCTTGGCGATTCTGATGCTAAACCCATAGGGCGGGTTTGGGTCAAGATTAGAAGGCACATATGATAGTCTGATAAAAGCGAGTTGAGAACTGGCGGAAGCCAATCTGATAAATAAATAATGTCCATTGAGCTATGACGGTTTGTATACTTAAAAGATTTTCATGCATTCCACGCAGAAAGCGATAATCACAAAATCTATAAAAACATCTGATTCCTGAAAGATAATCTTTTTGAACATATCTTTAC